>VDFB02087556.1:0-10468 GCA_007258455.2 Sequoia sempervirens | reverse complement strand
CTGTCTATAATTATCCTTGGCCACATTTCACATTTTGACCTTTCAATCAAAGTCAATTAACAAAGTAGCAGTTAGACCTAAAGAAGGTTGAAGGACTATGCTGATAGAAAACCATATTTTGGACAATGGCCAGACAACCTGTTGAAATTGCTCTACAAACTTTAAAGCAAATGCATTTTCCCTTCTATTTACTTTCATTGTACATCTTAAATGGAACTTGGGTTTCGCATTGTTGCAATGCATTTGGATACTTTGATTGTAAAATCATAGTTTAGATAATTTTAAGTGTTATTGATTCAAATCTTTCCTTGAAATACAAAGGATTCATCTGAGTCTTGTAGGCAATGTATAGATATCCTATAAAGAGAGCTTTGGAACTAATGAGCTGTCATAAAGGATAGAGGAATATTTGTCAAATATTGTGGTTATTGTCCTCATAGGCACACATGCAAAATATGGAAGCATATAGAAAGCAAGTTAACGCTTTAATAATCCCATGAAACATAGTCTTTGTATGCATCCATGCATACAGGTTTGCATGTATATATGTGTGCATGTAATTATGTATATATGAATGCGTGTATCCATGCTGCCATGTATGTATGTGTGTATATAACAGATTACTATTGCATTTGCTTTGAATGTTTTTTTGTTGTTTGGATTGCTAATTAGTCCTTGAATATATAACAATTAAAAGAGATAAATAAGTATAATTATCCTTGGCCACATTTCACATTTTGACCTTTCAATCAAAGTCAATTAACAAAGTAGCAGTTAGACCTACAGAAGGTTCAAGGACTATGCTGGTAGAAAAACATATTTTGGACAATGGCTAGACAATTTGTTGAAATTGCTTTACAAACTTTGAAGCAAATGCATTTTTCCTTCTGTTTGCTTTCATTGTACATCTTAAATGGAAGTTGGGTTTCGCATTGTCGCAATGCATTTGGATACTTTGATTGTAAAATCATAGTTTAGATCATTTTAAGTGTTATCGATTCAAACCTTTCCTTGAAATACCAAGGATTCATCTAAATCTTGGAGGCAACGTACAGCTGTCTATAATTATCCTCGGCTACATTTCATTTTGACCTTTCAATCAAAGTCAATTAACAAAGTAGCGCTTAGATCTAAAGAAGGTTGAAGGACTATGCTGATAGAAACCATATTTTGGACAATGGCTAGACAACCTCGTTGAAATTGCTCACAACTTAAAGCAAATGCATTTTCCTCTCATGCATTTCATCACATCTCTAAATGGAACTGAGTTTCATGCATTGTTGTAATGCATTTGATACTTTGATTGTAAAAATCATAGTTTAGACTTTCATTTTAAGTGTTATTATCCAAATCTTTCCTTGAAATACAAAGGATCTATCCGAAATTTGTAGGAATGTATACTATCCTGTATAAAGAGAGCTTTGGAACCAATGAGCTGTCATAAAGGATAGAGGAATCTTGTCAAATATTGTGGTTATTGTCCTCATAGGCACACATGCAAAATATGGAAGCATATAGAAAGCAAGTTAACTCTTTAATAATCCCATGAAACATAGTCTTTGTATGCATCCATGCATACAGGTTTGCATGTGTATATGTGTGCATGTAATTATGTATATATGAATGCATGTATCTATGTTGCCATGCATGTATGTGTGTATATAATAGATTACTATTGGCATTTTCTTTGAATTTTTGTTGTTTGATTGCTAATTAGTCCCGAATATATAACAATTAAAAGAGATAAATAAGTACAATTATCCTTTGGCCACATTTCACATTTTGACCTTCAATCAAAGTCAATTAACAAAGTAGCAGCTAGGACCCCATAGAAGGTTCAAGGACTATACCGGTAGAAAACAAATTTTGGACAATGGCTAGACAATTTGTTGAAATTGGTTTAAAAAATTTGAAGCAAATGCATTTTCCCTTCTTTTTGCTTTCATTGTACATCTTAAATGGTAGTTGGGTTTTGCATTGTTACAATGCATTTGGATACTTTGATTGTAAAATCATAGTTTAGATCATTTTAAGTGTTATCGATTCAAACCTTCCCTTGAAATACCAAGGATTCATCTAAATCTTGGAGGCAACGTACAGTTAACTATAATTATCCTTGGCCACATTTCACATGTTGACCTTTGAATCAAAGTCAATTAACAAAGTAGTAGTTAGACCTAAAGAAGGTTGAAGGACTATGCTGATAGAAAACCATATTTTGGACAATGGCTAGACAACCTGTTGAAATTGTTGTACAGACTTTAAAGAAAATGCATTTTCCCTTCTGTTTATTCTCATTGTACATCTTAAATGGAACTTGGGTTTCGCACTCTTGCAATGCATTTGGATACTTTGATTGTAAAATCATAGTTTAGACTCATTTTAAGTGTTATTGATTCAAATCTTTCCTTGAAATAATGGCGATCCATCCTGAATTTGTAGGTACGTATAGCTATCCTATAAAGAGAGCTTCTTGGAACCAATGAGCTTGCCATAAAGGATAGAGGAATATTGTCAAATATTGTGGTTATTGTCCCCATAGGCACACACATGCAAAATAAGGGAAGCATATAGAAAGCAATTTAACTCTTTTAATAATCCCATGAAACATAGTCTTTGTATGCATCCATGCATACAGGTTTGCATGTATATATGTGTGCATGTAATTATGTATATATGAATGCATGTATCTATGTTGCCATGTATGTATGTGTGTATATAATAGATTACTATTGCATTTGCTTTAAATGCTTTTTTGTGGATGGCGCCAACTAGCCATCCAGTCATATTGTGGTTGTTGTACATATTGCTTTTAAAGATATATGGACTCAATTTCATGAGTTATATTTCATATTGGTAAATTGGCATTTATTTGTTTTTGGAACCCATGGGAGTGGCTTTGTGAATCATGATTGTTTTAAAATGCTTGTGAAAATGCAAATGCATACCTTCATTGATGGCTATGTGCTTTCATGCATATATGCATATTTATAGGATTCATTGCTATCATGTAAAGGCCACATAAATATTCATTCCCCAAGCCCATGTAGTCATTTCAATATCTGCATATATTAAGGGATCTATTGATACATGGAAATGTGCATCCATGGATACATGAATGCATATATAGTTGTAAGTGTGTGATCATGTATGTATGTGTACGTGTATATATGTGTACATCCATGCATGTATCTATGCATCTGTGCATTGAAGCATGTGTGCAACTATGTATCTTTGAATACATTTTATCCAGTAATCAATGTCAATTAATAGACTAGCACTCGTACCTAGACAATGTTCAAGGATTGTGCTAATAGAAAACCATACACATATCAATATGTTAGAGAGCATGTATCTATGCATGGGTGTGTATAGATGCTAATTGTTCTGAATTTTGGTTGCATGTGATTGCATTAAACAATTAAGAATAAGTGCTAGATAATTGAAGTAAAATGACCCCATTCAGTTAGCAGATCAATTTTTCTCAGCCCTTTACATGTTAACGGAGAGTTTTGAAGCTTCTGTTGTTCATTGGCAATCTTTGAAGCTTAAATGTCACAGTATATATAGCATTTTACCCAATAGCTCTATCATTCATGATGATTTAGGCAAGTTCATATTTCCTCATTCATCCTTGTATTGTCCCATATCTAAATAATTAGGCAATCGCTAGTTAGCCTTTAAGTACATAGCAATTCAAAGAAAGAAATGATTGCAATTAGCCTTGTGTACATTCTGTCCCATCCTGGATGCTATGAGTTGTGATTTCTACCATTATGTAGCGCTTACTATTACTTGTACAGCCAAGCGATATGCAAATAGAATTCATAGTTCATAGCATCCAAATACATTCAAGGACAAATACAAATCAAGGTTGTTGGCATCCTGATAAGAAAGATGATGAGATACATCCAATTAATGTATGTCACAACATCTTATTGAATAAAGATGATTTGGTTAGGCAGGTTACATATGAGAATCCTTATTGGCGTGTGGCTAATGCTCTTTTTGATTGAAGACTTGTCAAGAAAATTACATGCCAATACTTATAGAAAACAGGTAGAATTAGATTAATTGATTGACTATGATTGATTGACTATAATTTTGGTTCCAAAGCTCTCTTTATGGGACCACTTTGCAGCAATCAAAAAAAATACAAACTCTACAGGGCTCACATGCATGAAGTAAAATGAACAAGAGGATTTCTACATAGTACCTATCAAACGCAGATGAAACCTTCGCATTTCAACAAGAAATTCGAATAGATAATACTAAAAGTAGTTTAAAATACGAATTTATGCCTATGGGGACAACAACCACAACTTTTAACAGAACCCCTCTATCCTTTATGCTTTGATGACAATGGAAAATCTCAAAGCAACACACTGTTCACTCGTAGTTCAAAAGCTCTCATTATCGCACATGTTGACATAATTTTGGTTCCAAAGCCCTCTCTATGGGACCACTTTGCAGTAGTCAATAATATACAAACTTTATAGGGCTCATATGCATGAAGTAAAATGGACAAGAGGATTTCTACATAGTTCCTATCAAACACAGATGAAACCTTTTCATTTCAACAAGAAACTCGAATAAATAATACTAAAAATAGTTTAAAAATGAATTTATAATGACAGTATAACAATGTCTTAAAGCACTATGGAACCTTTCTTCCATTGCTGTTTGCATGCACCTGGTTTAAACATTTAATTATTGGTTCTTGATAATGGAATGAAATGAACTTGGACAAATGGAAATAGAATGACCCCATGGAATTGGAACATCAATGTTTGCATGCCTTTAACATGATAGCAGATTTGCGTGCACGATACTTATTTGAATCTCAAATGTCATAGTGTATGTGGCATATTAGCTAGTTCGCTTAACATGATAGCTTTCAAACAAGTTAATTCAGCGATCAATCAAGCTAATTGGCTGATGAATTAATTGTGTTCCATGGTTAGTCATAGCTAATTATTGGTCATCTTTATCCTCCAAATCAGTTAAATCAATGTTCCTTATTCACATTCACAGATACACAATCTTTCTAAACATTTTGTGTGCTTTTAATAGGAAAAGAGCTTTAGAATAGGATATGTACATTCATCTAAGCATCATAAGACGTAGATTTCTGACAGATATAATGGTTTGTAATGCTGTCATGAATATGCATACCAAATATAGAAGCACAAGCAAAAACATTTAAACTGTTTGAAAAAATTCCTCGAAGAAATGTTGGCTCTTGGTGTGTAGTGATTGCAAATTATGCAAAGAATTATTTGTCAAAAAAGGCTTTTTGCAAAAATTCAAGCAAATCAACTAAATAGCTGATCAAGTTAACTGTGAATCAAGTTACTTGACTAATCAATGAAACTAGTTCATTGATAGATCAATTTTCTTGAATAGTTAATTATAGTTAATTAAAAAACATCTTTGTACACAAAATTAATTAAACCAATCATGGCCATTCATATGCAAAAAAAGGAATTTCTTGAAAAGGCTTTATAGACAAGGAAGCAAATGCAATTGCTAGGTGTAAACCCAAATTGCAAAATCCTCGCCAACATCTTCCTTTCTGTTTCTTGTGCTACAAATATTCAACAAGCTATAGTTGTCCATATTAATTGTATCCCTTCATCTATGTTGAAGCCATCTGTTTATTCTATTGCTTTTGCTATTATTTCATGAAAGCTCAAGTGTCATAGTATATGTGGCATAGCAGCTAATAAGTCCATCTCACATTTTGCTCATGACAATTTAATTTGTCTCATCTGTCTCTAAACCATTAATCAAAGTCAATTAACAAACAAGTCAATCTTACACTTGACTCATGCAAATTAAGTCAATTCTATCTTTTACTCATTAATGAAATTAACTAATCAGCTTAACAAGATAGCTTTGAAACAAGTTAGGTCAGTGATCAATCAAGCTGTTTGACTGATGAGTCAATTGAGTTCAATAGTTAATCATAGTAATAGCAAACAAATCCTTGTTAGATGATGTCATTGTTGAAACCCTACTTGCATTTCTGTTTGCATGTACCTAGTTTAAACATTTAATTATTGGTTCTTGATAATGGAATGAAATGAACTTGGACAAATGGAAATAGAATGACCCCATGGAATTGGAACATCAATGTTTACATGGCTTTAACATGATAACAGATTTGCGTGCATGAGACTTATTTGAAACTCAAATGTCATACTGTATGTGGCATATTAGCTAGTTGGCTTAACATGATAGCTTTCAAACAAGTTAATTCAGCGATCAATCAAGCTAATTGGTTGATGAATTAATTGTGTTCCATGGTTAGTCATAGCTAATTATTAGTCATCTTTATCCTCCAAATCAGTTAAATCAATCTTGCTTATTCACATTCACAGATACACAATCTTTCTAAACATTTTGTGTGCTTTTAATAGGAAAAGAGCTTTAGAACATGATATGTACATTCATCTAAGCATCATAAGACATAGATTTCTGACATATATAATGGTTTGAAATGTTGTCATGAATATGCATACCAAATATGGAAGCACAAGCAAAAACATTTAAACTGTTTGACAGAATCCCTCGAAGAAATGTTCACTCTTGGTGTGTAGTGATTGCAAATTATGTAAAGAACTATTTGTTGAAAAGGGATTTTTGCAAACATTCAAGCAAATCAACTAAATAGCTGATCAAGTTAACTGTGAATCAAGTTACTTGACTAACCAATGAAACTAGTTCATTGATAGATCAGTTTTCTTGAATAGTTAATTATAGTTAATTAAAAAACATCTTTGTACACCAAATCAATTAAACCAATCATGGCCATTCATATGCAAAAAAAGGAATTTCTTGAAAAGGCTTTATAGACAAGGAAGCAAATGCAATTGCTAGGTGTAAACCGAAATTGCAAAATCTTCGCCAACATCTTCCTTTCTGTTTCTTATGCTACAAATATTCAACAGGCTATAGCTGTCCATATTAATTGTATCCCTTTGTCTATGTTGAAGCCATCTGTTTATTCTATTGCTTTCGCTATTATTTCATGAAAGCTCAAATGTCATAGTATATGTGGCGTAGCAGCTAATAAGTCCATCTCACATTTTGCTCATGACAATTTAATTTGTCTCATCTGTCTCTGAACCATTAATCAAAGTCAATTAACAAACAAGTCAATCTTACACTTAACTCATGCAAATTAATTCAATTCTATCTTTTACTCATTAATGAAATTAACTAATCAGCATAACAAGATAGCTTTGAAACAAGTTAGGTCAGTGATCAATCAAGTTGTTTGACTAATGAGTCAATTGAGTTCAATAGTTAATCATAGTAATAGCAAACAAATCCTTGTTAGATGATGTCATTGTTGAATTTGCTTTTGTGTCCCTGTCTGCACTTTTGCTACAGCTTGAAGCAATGATGCTTCATGGTTCAAGTATTAAGTGTAATTGGAAACCTTTCTTGACTTACATTCATTGATTTAAATCTGTTTGGAAACCATACTTGCAGTGGTTCTTTAGGCTCAATGCAAAACAGCAATATAGTTTAAATGCATAGCAAAATCCTGTAGAGAACCATGCTCGCACTTGTGCATTTGGAATTCAAGAACCTATGATAAATAGACTACTAGGTTAATTTGTTTCCAATTGATACTTATTTCCATTGAATCTAAAAATAAACTAGCTGGTGTATTTTGGTGTTTTGACTATTAGTATCCATTACACTATCACTGTCATCCATTGCAATTATAATTTTGGGAGTTGTTTGCACAAATGTGTTTTCATGCATTGTGAAACCTAACTTGCATTTCTGGGATAAAATGAAGCAAAATAAATAAAAGTAGCAATTTTTTTCCTTGAGTAACTTGTCTCTTGGTATTCATTCAACGAGCACAGGAGCTTTTGCTCTGTCATTGTAAACATCCCCTTTCTATTGATAAAAGCTATCAATTTTCTAACCTATGTCTTTGCTTAAATTTATTTGTATATGTCATCTTGTTCTGGACTCTCAATAAAAAAAAGAATCTCCATATTCTACCACCAAAGAAAATGCATTAACGTCAAAGGAGTTTGAAATTGAAGATAACAAACCTAATAGCACTCACTTGGATAAACTGTTTTCTATAGTGACAATTTTATTGGCTCCTAGCGTCAAGGCAAGAATACTCATGCATTCGGTTGAAATGCTTTTAACTTGCAGCATTGGGCAATCACATTTTTCCATTTAACATATTACTTTTTTTTTGTATAGTTTGAATTTGGAGAGCTATTTTATATATTAGAAAATTAGCATTTATCTATTTTCCTATTTGTCCGAGTAGCTTTATAAATCATTTTCGTTTAAAAAATTCGGGAAAATACAAGCGCATAAATTGATTAAATAAATTTAAGCAAAGGCATAGTTTAAAAGTTGGCGGCTAGAGGTACGTAATCCATGAATGCAGATTGAATGCATTAAAATATCAGGAAAATGCGAGCGCATAAATTGATTTAATAAATTTAAGCAAAGTCATAGTTTAAAAAACTGGTGGGTAGATGTACGTAATGCATGAATACAAATTAAATGATTTGAATGGCATCTGGCTCGAGGTGAAGGCACTGGAATGGCTTAGATGCCACGCGTGGCCAGGGTACTTTGGTCATTTAATATAGAGTTAAGTCACTTGCTATGCATTTCTATTACTTTGCATGTGTTGTTTTTGTGTTTTGTAAGCTCTTGTTCTGAGGAAGAGTTTGTAGCGACTGAGCAGGAGATGTTACAGTTGCAGGGTCTAGACCTAGAAACGAGTTACTTGATATGATAATTTGTTATTTTCCACAATTCCTTTCCATTAAAGTGCATAATGAAGTTGTGTTTCATAGTGCTTTAGTTCACTATCACTATCACTTTGTGCCTAATGTGTCAGTGCATGTATGTATGTATGCATGTCTCTATGTGCATATGCATTTACCTATGTGCATATCTATGTAGACATTTGTAGATGCATATATGCATGTATGCATGTGACTCTAGATATATCTATGCATATATGTATTTATGCATATATGTATGTGTGTATAGATGCATCTATGTGTATATGCATGCAAGCATATGGATGCATATATGTTTATGTCCATACATGCATTCATCTATCTTTACATGGATGTATTTGTACATATATATACATATGTATACATATATGTGTGTGTCGATATGTCTTTTCTAGGAAAGAGTTTACAGTGACAGGGAAAAGGTTGTCATGGTTCCAAAAAAGGACACTTGCAGACAAGCTACTCCAGGCAATAAATAGTTTCTTTCATTAGTTTTCTTTTATTTTAACGTCCATAGGCACATTGGGTTTCACAGTGCTCAGCCTACACTATTCTTCAGAGACTAGTTCCTTGGACAAGCAATTGTCTTTTGTCCAATGTACAATGTGAGAGCTTAACAATAACTTGGCGCTTATGAGTCCTCTAAAGATTGCATATATTCAATTACTGCAGAACTGTTCCATAGTGCAAGCTTTAGATCCATTGTTCTGTTAGCATGTCCCATAATGGGACCTTACAAACAATATGAGGACAATGTGTTGAGAGGACTTTACAAACTGTCAGGCAAATGCAATTTACAGATATAAGCCTAAACTCCACAATTGCTTTCATCTCTCTCGTTGTCATTAAAGCATAAAGCAAAGAGGATTTTTTCGCAATTTCTAATTTTTGTACTTTTACATGATAATTCACCTTATTAATTAATGATTCAAATTATCTTAATTAATTAATTTTCTTTTTCCTTCTGTCATTTCATATCTAATTAATTAGGTAACTGTTGAATAGTATTTATATACATAATAATTAAAAAAAAGAAATAATTATAAGTATCCTTGTGCACATTTGACCCATCAAACAAAGTCAATTAAAAAATCTGATTCCACTTGTTCACTGATAGTATTGGCATGCAATTTCCTTGAAAAGTCTTGAAAAAGAGGATTACTCGCACACCAATAAGGATTCTGATTTGTAACGTTCCTATCCAAATCATCTTCATTGAATAAGATGTTGTGGCATACATTAATTGGATGTATCCCATCATCTTTCTTATCAGGATGCCAACAACCTTGGCTTGTATTTCTCCTTGGGTGTATCTAAATGCCATGAGTTATGAATTCTACTTGCATGTGGCTTCATTGCACAAGTAATAGTAAGTGCTACATAACGGTACAAAATAAACTTATGCATATGGAAATGAAATGACCCCATTTAGTTAGAAAATCAATATTTACCTGGCTTTCACTATTAAGTGATAGCTAGTTTGGCATTAAACAATAGCTAGAAATTGTTTTTACCATAACTTAACAGTGCTAGCACAAGTCGGTGTTGTTTTTTGGCTTAGTATTGACAAGTTGTCATGGCTTATTTACACTTTTTTAGGCGCTTAAGCAAATATGGGATCTATTCCATTGATTTCTCTTAAAGAGCTTATGCCACCATTGCAATAA
>VDFB02087554.1:0-41132 GCA_007258455.2 Sequoia sempervirens | reverse complement strand
CTCTAACGCGATCCAAGAACCCCGCAGGCAGAACGGTAGTGACCCCATCCACGGCATCCGAGCGCACAACCCACAGAAATGGTCTTTGGGTAGCCTCCAGCCCCAGAGCAAGCTCTTCCACTTGCCGGTTATTCCAAACAGCGACACTCCCAAAAGCCACATACACCACAGATTGCTTGCGCTGTTTTTCTAACCACTGCAAACATTCCATATCATCTTCCCAAAAGCTTGGGGTCGCCATGGTCGATATCTTTCTGTCACCGTCCAGAAACTCGGGAGAAATTAAGGGACCTATGGGATACACACCCATTTCTCTGGATAAATCATCAGCTACACCAGTTTCTAGCTCGTAAAACGTGTTGAACAGGATCCATTCGATTTTAGCCGCTTCTTTTCCCATTCGAATCCCGTGACGAAACATGTATTCACCTCCGTACATCCATGGCAGATGCGCAGACTGTAGCGGTGGCATAGAGGGAAGATATTTTTGTATGGAATCCTCCTTTGGAATACCTTCAACAACAACAGTTACAGATGGTCTTAGATCTTAGATCAAAGTTGCATGATTAAATAAAAAATTACATAAATTACTTTACCATCGGAAGGAAGAATCCCAAGGGAGACAAGTTTGGGACTGAAGTAGCGGATGGCGAAGGTGGAAACAAGAGACGTATGCAAAGCCGCAAGCGAAATATGATGGAGTTTGGCCACTGTCTGCAGGCCAAAGCACGTCCAGACATCTGCTATTATGCAAGTGATTTTCTCCTCTTCATCTATGCCGTTTATTTCCTGAATAAGTTTGTCAATTACAGAAGGCCCAAGCCTATTTTCAACATCCCCAAAAAAAATTGAGGGGCCATGGTTTTGGTTATCCCCGCGGAATACCTCGGTCGGCAGTCCTCCTGGAACAGTAATCATCCTGATCTTATCGCTGTTATGATGCATGTCTTTGTCCTTGTTGGCTTTAATAATTCGTTGATGAGTGAGTTCGGTGTTGAGGAAGGTGATGAGGAATCCATCAGAGACAAGCTTCCTAGCAAGCTGCATCATGGGATTTATGTGCCCCTGTGCAGGAACAGGAATGAGAAGGGCATGAGGCATTTTAGCTCTGCAATTACTGCCACTCCTCTTGTCCAAACGAACGGATATTCTCACCAAATGTTGACATACAGCCCTTAAATTGTTCGACGATCGAACAGTCAACAGTAATTTTATACTGTAAATTGTTCAACAATCAATGAGTTAGGTATGGTAGACTGTGAATGACAGTTTTAAATCAACTAATCATTGACAAAATTTACTTTTCTCTATTCGAAAATCACTTTCGATGAAACACATGGGCAGCCAATTGCTCAGCCCATTCTTTTTAATTTATTTTCCAGTGAAATGACGTTAATTATTGTCCTTACGCGTGCGACAGTCGGTAGTGGAGCTCATTGCATGTGGGATTGATTGCTCTTTTATTTGGCCGCTGTCTTTTTCAAGGCATCTCTACCAAGGACCCACGAGGGGAGAGGGCCTAATAGTCGTGCGGGGTCCAATAGTTGCGCATTCAATCATAATTATAATATCCAATAGTCGTTTACATAATTTCCAATAGTTAGATGGATTCACCTGACAAAAATGTAAGTTTTTGGCTCTAAATCAATCATAGACAACACATCGCTATGCTCAACTACTCATGATGTAATGCACGCGAATTGGTCTCACTATAAAGTTTGACACCTCAAGTAAAAACGCGATGTCGATAATAAACTCAGAACTTGGGTTAGTCGCTGAAATAAAAATTGGGAGTGATTTCACCTCTGACACATAGGATGTACTAATGGGTTAGGGTGCACGAATTACTAGGCCCTCTCCTAGTTGGTGAGTTCCAACTTTGCTTCAAATTATTCCATGGAAATTTGAAATCACCTCAGCTCTACTAAGAACTTACTTGGCAAGTTCCCTGCTTATAACTAAGGTTTCAAGGTCACATCATCGAATATGATGCCACATCAGCATGCTTTTTGTCAAGGTGTCTAAAAAGGCCCAAAAAAAAAGTGAGACCAATACTTGTGCATTCACAACATGTTTTATTGAGTGCTGATGTGGAATCACATGATTGGTTGCTTTTTAGATCAAATGAATACATTTTGTTTAATTATGGGTAGTCATCATCAACACTAACAACTTTAAAGTCACAACTATTGATCCAATATTGATAAAAATATTGGGCATTATATAAACAATTACAATCACAACTACTGAAACATGCCCAGGGTCCTCTAACCTATATTAGTTTTTGTTCGATGGGCTTAGAACAGGTTTTTTGGGAGAGTTATTTAATCAAAGCCTAGTTTTTCTTTTCAAAACTATTTAGATTTGGCATCTTTTTGGGTTAGGATTTTTTTATTTTTATTGTTTTCATTTGAAAAGATTAGAAATTTTATTATTTTTATTGGTTGTATAATTAATATTTTTATTTTATAGAAAAATTATGATTTATTTTGATGTGTTTGTGTAAATTTAAGGGTAAATAAATAAACTTGTATTTTAAATTATTCATTTGTAAGTGTTTTTTTATTCATCTATATGTATTTTTAAATCATTAGGGTAATACATTTTCTATACTACTCTCTATGTGGGTGTAAACATGGATGTAGCCAACATTTTAGAAGAGTTGATGATTCCTAGTAACATGGCTCTTAACTGCCTTCCAAACAAGTTAGGGATTGTGATGTCCACAAATGGTCTCAACCTCTCACCCACCTTTAATATCTTCATATGGGCATGTTGTTCCCAACTCGTCAAATTCTAGCAAGTTTACTCACTAGGATTTGGTAATTTCTCATGTTCATGTGCAACAATCTATTGATGGATCGAGAAGATGGGAATGTTCTCACTAGTTGAGAATTGATTGCTGATGATTATATCCCCATTAATGTATGGAGTAAACTAGATGACCATAATCTCCCTTATGGAGTAGCTCTCATTACCTACCAACTTTGTCAGTTCTTGTTATTTGGAATTGACCCTACATAAACTTTGAGGGTGCACGTTTTATCACCTACCTCTTTCCTTGTGAATGGTGTCTTATTCTTGTTTTAGTATATAAAAAGTAATAGTCATTATTCATAAAAAAAAGATGCCCTTCAAATGTTAAGACATTTTTTTTCTAAAATGTATATCATAGATTAATTAGATATATACTTGATTATAATTATATGTAACTTTTAATAGTTGATACAAAGCCTTTCCTTTCAAGTAGTACAATTTCTTCAAAATACAACCATATTATTGTCACTCATGCAATACACTCAATGATTCATCAAAATATTATGGCCCTTCTTTGATCTTTGAATTATGTTTTCACAATGCTTTACATTCTCTAACATGGTCCAAGTCATTTTTTATTTTCTGAAGCTCACAAATCAATTATTCACATAATCTAAATAGACTTCAAGATCTTGTATTTTACTCAATAGTTGCTTAAAATGTGTGAGCTTACATTTTGGCCATTTAATCTTGTTGGTGTAATTAAATATTTAATTACACATTAGCATAAGTTTACTTAGGTAATATTTAATTCCTAAGTTTTAGGCTTTCATCTTTATCTTATTGAGCTATCTTGTTGCTCAAGATAAGATTAGGTTTAGGTATCTTTGCTTTTATAAAGCAAATTATCTCTTGTAATTAATATCTTTTCGAATATATCAAATTGCATGTTTTTATGCAAAGCTTTTGCTTGTTTTGTTTTCCTCTTCTATGGAAGGTCTATTTTGGTTTGCAATCAGATCTTGGTTTTCTAACATGGTATCAGAGCCTCGATTCGCAACCCCTTCTCAGCTTTTCTGGAGGATTTCATTGCAGAGCTCGTTCGGAGTCCCTCGAGGGTTTCAATCCTTGAGCATCATTATACAGCGTCTTGAATCAGATCGGGGTTTTCCGTTGGATTCAAAGCACTGGAAAAAGTCAGAAATGACTTTTATTTCATTGATTTTCATCACCGTTTGCCAGATCTGTGAGGGTTTTTTGCTTGGTGATTTTTCTGATAGATCTGGGGGTCGCCTAATTTTCAGAGCACTTTGAGCCCAAACAGACCTCGCCGTTGGATTCGCAGCGCCCAAAAATGCCCATTTTCATATAAAATTTGTCCGATTTGGACACAATTGTCCGGAGAAGCAAAATTTTTTTGCACAAGCGCCATACGGTCCTTGGGCACAGTTTTCGAGGCACCAGAATTTAAAAAAATCAAAAAAATAATTAAAAAATAAAAAATTCGGCATTTGGTTTTGCGCCGCCCGTTCAAATGTGCAGCGCCACCGGGCGGCCACCACCGCACCACCGCCACCAGCTATTGCCACCACCCCGCCGCTTGGTCTTTCGCTAGCCCCCGCGGGCCTCTGCGCTGAGCCACCAGCCATATGGGGGATTGGGCGCTATGCGCCCAGCCCCCGACCAGAGTTCCAGCCCCTGCCCCGATCATATGGGTGACTGTGGGCTGCGCCAAAACCCCCAGCCGCCATTCCCCTGGTCCACCCATGCGACCAGGGGCCCTATTTTTTTAACCCCTAAGGGCTTTTGGGGGCCGAATCGGACAATTTTTGAGCACTTTCACGGAAACGATCATAACTTTCTCATACGGTGTCATTTTTTGCTAATCCAGACATCAAATTCCAGTTGCTCCTATCTACCTAATGGTACTGGTGAGATTTTGTTTTCATTTTGTTTTTCTGCCTCGGATGTCGATGTTACCTTTTCACCGAGAGACGTGATCTGACTCACTCTATCCATTCTTTCATTGATTTTATAGCTTTGAAAAAAGCTGGTTTCGGCCTCTATACAGATCTGAGGTCATTTATAGAAAATGTGTAACTTATTTTATGCATGCATTCATTTTTGTTTTGTGTGCTAGGTTTGCATTTTTGATTATGTTTCTATAGTTTTGCATTATCTCCTTATGCAATCATTGGGTATTGTAATAACGAATTGATATAAAGTTCCATTAAGGGGGGTTCTTGCATCCATCTTTCATTTTGGTGACAACTCGTATGAGTTTGTCTAGTTTCATGTTGTCTCCTTCTAGCTTCTTTCTTGCTTAATTAGACACATTGTTGGTTTGCTTCGGTTCACACTTCTAAGATTGGGATTTTGTTCTTGATCCGCATTGTCTGGGATCTTTCCCATTTGAAGGCCATGGTCTTATGGGTTAATGTTCTAGAATCTCTTGATGGTACTCTGTCCCATGGGTAGTTCTTAGTTTTAGTTTGGCATTGGCTCGGTGACACAACTTCCTGCATTTGTCATCATTATATCCCTTCATCTCTTTCATCTACCTGCTGTTTACAGGTTCTAGGGTTGATCCAAGATGTGAGTTTCCAAGGTCTCTTTGGCATCGGTCTGCTGTAGGATTCTCGATTATATTTTGTGCAAACAAAATATTCTTCCTTGTTTACCTGGATTTTGGGGTTCTGGTGAAATGCTTCACTGAGTTCTCTTCCAAGGTTTCTTCCAGCGCTCATCTCCTCAGTGGGGTTTTTCCCAACGGTTTTCTCTCTCTTTACATTTGTACATGAGTACCTAATCAGGCCTTGTTGCTGGGACTCATATTTGAATAATAATCTGCTTCTCCCTAAGTTGCACTTATGGGGGGGTGTTGGTGTAATTAAATATTTAATTACACATTAGCATAAGTTTACTTAGGTAATATTTAATTCCTAAGTTTTAGGCTTTCATCTTTATCTTATCGAGCTATCTTGTTGCTCAAGATAAGATTAGGTTTAAGTATCTCTGCTTTTATAAAGCAAATTATCTCTTGTAATTAATGTCTTTTCGAATATATCAAATTGCATGTTTTTATGCAAAGCTTCTGCTTTTTCGTTTTCCTCTTCTGTGGAAGGTCTATTTTGGTTTACAATCAGATCTTGGTTTTCTAACAAATCTTATTTAATCTTTATTTATGTATGTCTCCTTGCTTGAATCTTGTTCATGTATAACACTTGTATTCCATTAGTTGTCACCCATATTCAATGCCTACATTTAATGTGACCTCTCTGACAAATATAAGCATGGTCATTACTTGTCACAAAATCAACCACCATGCATCCCTTCATGTACAATTGAGAGTTCAAGTGGATTAAAATTAAAATTTAGACATACTATAATTTTCTATTAAATACTCATTAATTGTAAAGAAGTATCAAGTTTCCCAAGAATTTAATTTTTGATTTGTTTGACTTTACAAATGATATGGAACTATCCCAAGCTTGCAAAAATAACACACATTCTATGTTACAAGAGTTACCTTGTGCTCAATCTCACTTTGACCGATTTTTGAAAAAACCCAATTGTTCATTGAAAATACAACTCATCATTCAAGAAAGGGCCTTTCGTAAAAGAACACATATCTATATAGAAAATATCAACATATGAGAAGTTTCCAATTTATTAAAAAAATCAAAAAAAAAATGTATAAAACAAGTGACGCAAGCGTCGAGTTCCTGCTGAGAGGTAAAAAGCATCTAGCTATGAGTGACAAAAAGTAATTAGATAGGAGATAGGAATATAAATGTATTAAATTTAGGTAGGAAAGTTTGAAATAATTTGCAATGGTGCATTAATGCGTGGAATGTTTAGGGTCCATGGGCAACGTGGTCCATAGAGAGATTTGAACAGTTGACATGTGTCGATGGATGCATGCAAAATTGTATTTATGGGTACCATGTATACGTGGACTTTTTTATAGATATACCAATGAATACTTGTTTTTTTATGAGTCTATGTATACATTTGCAACAAGAAACATCCTTTATGATCTTATTCAGGAAACAAAAATGTATTCCTATTCTGTCTAATTTATTAAATGCAAGTAATCTTAAACGTTTGTAAGAATGCTTGAGTCATCTGTGTAGACATGGATGCATGTATACATGTATCCACGTGCACAAAATGCATAGAAGAGTGAAAAGCATCTTCGGCATCTGAACAAGTCTCAAAGCATGAGGAGACTCAACTTGCATTTGTAGTATTAAATGAAAGAAAAGAGGAGAAATAAACTACGTATGAACAATGCACAGTTTTGAAATATTTTTTTAATAAACCTTTCAGCCCATAAATTCATTAGTTATTTCAATTCCAACAAAGTTTTGATGTAGTACCCCTCCAATTGCCACTATGTGTATCCATTTGTTTTTATTTGATTGCTAGTTGTTAAAATTTGTTGATGACACACTTGACATCGAGATCATTTGATTTAGTTTGTGTGATGGATGCGTGTGAGCTATGGTTAAGTTGTTTTTGAGTGTTAATGTGTTTATCTGGATGTGTTTCATGTTTATGTTATTATGATGCATGTCAGTCCTGGTGAAGAAGACAACGTAGCATTACTCACTTGTGAGTATCCTACTGCGTTGCGATTCTTCTTCACGGTGTGTTTTTCAATATATGATGATATGTTCTAACGTTGATGTTTCTTATGATACAGGTAACGTACGGCTCCACCTGCTTGTCAGGTCTGAGCGTACCCTAATCCAATAAAAAACATGTTGATTCGGAGATAGTGTTTGGTCCTTGTGTAACCATCGTTCTTTGTCGAACGAGTATCCAATAGTCGCCTGTTGTCACGTGTTGCTTTGTCTTGTTGTGTCAATTTTGTCAGTGTTATTTTATTTGAAAATTAATTACTGTTTAAATTAGTTAAATGGCTATTTGTTGATATATTGATTAAATGCAAATTTCTTTAAATAATAGAATAAACGTTTATGTTGCGTTTATTGTTTAATTTATTAATTTAAATTAAGCAAGTTATTAAATTAAAAGAAAATGCAAAATTTGCTAAAAAGAATTTCTTTAAAAGTAATAAAATAATTACTTTTGTAAATATGTTTTGTGAAAAGCAAGAATTTTATTCAAAAGAATTTTAAAATATCCGGAAATTAAGTTTGAAGGAAAATATCTTGGTTATTTAATGTTTCAAAACTGCATGAGAAATTGGAGGCATGCATGTTTATTGTTACTTAAGTGTAACTGGAGTTAATAAATGGCATTAATTAGTCTTTAGAGGTGGCAATATGGATATACACGGAATTTTCTGGAGAGAATTCACACGGCAGCCAGAGAAAAAAAAGAAGACTTCTTCTTGGTGTTTCTAAAAAAAAAATCTGCAGGGGAGTGGGTTCGAACTTCTGAATCAGGTTTTCTTTTTTTTATGCAAATTCCCTGTTTAAAAGTTTCTGAAAGTTTTACTTTAACAAACCTGCACAAATATCAAAAGGATATTGCACATAATTAGTATCAAAAACAAATACTATAGGGGTAACGTAAATTATCAAATTATAGCTGTAGTAAAATTGATTTCACAGACAATAAACATTCTTTTGAAAGTCTGTATATATTCTTAGTTCTGGATCTCGTATTTCTTTTGCTAAAATTTGTATTCGTTGTCTCAAGCCATATTTCTTTCTCTCAGCATGAATTAGTTTTTCAGAAGAGGTATGTCTATGAAATTAAATCAGGCTGAGATCTTTATATCGTCGCCAGTAGAATTAATTGTAATATTTCTTCTCGATCTTATCTGCCACTTTCTCTTCTATTATTATTAATCTCCAAAGATAGAATTTAGTTCTTTTTTTTTGGCAATGGTGTCGCCCTTTATATACGCGGTTGCTTTAACTCAATGTTTCTTGGCCTGGTAAAGCTCTTATCCTTTCTTTCTGTCAGGTCGATCCTAGCCGTATTTCTTTTCTTCCTTATGGGTTAGACCCTGTAAATTTAAACATAAGGATTGATAAGAGTGAAATCTGTATGTGATGCCGCTTTTACCATTTCTTGTGTTCAGCGTAGTAGGAAATTTAGAGGATTAAATAACCTCCATGATTCCATTAGCAACTTAATTTAGCTGTTGCACTCGTACTTGGAAGGGCGTATAGATTTACATAATCTTTCGAATCCTGTTGTCAACCTGTTTCAATCACGACACTTGAACATAATAGGAAGTTTAAAGAATTAAGTTAACCTTCTTGATTCTTATGCCACTGCAGCATTTGAAACTAAAGTATTATCATGGTTAAATCAATCTCCTGGATTCCATTAACAAAATTGTCACCGCTACAACATTGGTTCATAGAAGGGACCAAAATCTTCTATGAAATCCATTACCAACCTATCACAGCTCTCGCTCTTGGGTAAGGCTTGGTATATGGATTTAAATAACTGCCCTGTTTCTTTTGGCGTCTATCTTAGTTGCAATACTTGAGTGTAGAAGAGTGTGGACGTTTGATCAATCTTTTTGAATCATTGGCAATCTGTGATGGCTGAAGCGCTTGAACACTATAGAAAGTTTCAATGCCGCTGTTGTATTTGAACATAACAGAATGATAGAAGATTTAAATGACCTTCTTGTGTTCCATAAGAAACCTTCCACGGCTGTAGCACTCGATTTTGGTAGGGTGCATAGAATTAAATAATCCCTCCGAAACTATTGTTACCTATCACTGCTGCAACACTTGAGCTAAGTAGGGCACAGACCTCTAAAAGAAAAAGCTCCCCGTATCTATGGCAACCCGTAAGGCTACAACATTAGAAAATTCATTCAGCCGCCCTCTAACTTATTTCTGTTTTCATCAAGTATACCCTGTATTTGCATGGGGATTATATACATAATTTGTGCAATCTGTTACATCTATTGTAGGGATGCGTTTCATTCTCTTATGGCAGCGTATTTACCCTCTTTGATATAACTGGTTGCGTCTGGTACTTTGCTTAAATGTTCTTGTCTAACATCTTGTCTTGCCACTAGCACATCTGCGTTATCTCCACTCTTCACCTTTTACATTCAGTTATGCATGGTAATCACTATTGCATTCTCTTGAACTGCATGCCTATACTTTAGATTGTTCCATTCGGCATTAGCAAAATCATCCACAAATATAGTATCATAGTTTTAAGTCGATTGAGGTGGCTCGCATCTCTCTGATCAAAATTATTTACAATGAGTTTGGTGACGCCAGAATCTCCTTGTTTTACTTTTGCCTTGAGTTATGTTTTTTTTTTTTTGAGTCTAAATTTAAATATTGGTCTCTGATTTCTTAATTATCGGCCCACCACTTAACTGAGAATGCATGGCGTCTATAATGCATACACTTAGTTGAATATTTCTTGCATAAGATAGCGAACCTCTTGATTGGCTGTACAACGCAATGATCTTATAATTTTGCTTTATACATAAACTTTTGTCATACTCAACTTAGTTTTGAATCAAAGGTGATAGAAGGTTAATTTTGTTAGTTAGATGAAGTCGTCTTTATTTTCAAATCAGGGTACTATTACTTATTATTTCCTGCAAGAGAGTGTGTGACTTTACGCATGTCACCACCAGAACTAAATAAATTTATACAAGGTTATACTGAATTTTTGGCGTCCTTAGTAATCTTATTTATGAGTAGAACTCAATAGTATTTTCTTTATAATTTACGTCATGCAATGATATATATGAAGAAATTAAATTGTTTATTTTGTGCTTTGCTCCATAACAGTTGAACATTGTTAGAATTCGTTTTCTTATTTAAAGAAAAATAATACTTAGGATTTTGTGTTCAAATGAATATGGTTTATATATTGTTATTTAACGAGATTAAATTTTAATTCAATAATTCTTGTGTAAGAAATCTTTTGTGTGATCAATTGTATGAAGTTAACAAAAAAGAAAGTTTGTTAAGAGTTATGAAAATAAATATTTATGATATACGCAGATTAAGTTATTAAGCTGTGATTGAAAATTATTGTAAGTATAGTTTTCATTTGCTAATAAAATTGTTATTTGAATTGTTTTTTTAGATAAGGTGACTTTTTGTATGAAAATAAATGTCCTTGAGATATGAAGTATGTGCTTGATATTTGAATTGTGAATAAGCGAAATCATAATTTTGAATTATTACTTGATTAGTGTATAAGGGAGCTTTTGGGATTGAATGTTTTTGTAATTATCTAAGTGCAAGTTAAAGAAAATTGATTTGTGAAATGGAGTTCTAGTTTTCCAAGTTTAGGGTATAAATTTGCATAGTAAAGTAATTATGCATGTATTTTGTTACTCATTTGCAATAACTTGATTTGGGACTTAGTCATGCATGATATAACTTTCGCAATTGGAGGAATTGTGCATTATGGTCATGTCATGATTGTGATGGAAATACTTGTGATTTTTGGCTTTATGAACATGATAGGATGTCCTATTTTGTTGTTAGTAAGTTATGATAATGTATGTTGGAAGAGTGGCTTTTGTTAGGGGCCGGAACCCAAAGTGGTGGCCAGGGTAACCTATCGAAAGTTATTAATTCAGTGAAAATTTTAATAAATGTACCTGGGAATTCATTAAATAAGTTTAGATAAATTAATGCCTCACCTAGTGCCTTAATGCTCATTTAGATTAAGGGTAGGTTGAGAAGGCCTGGAATGGCTTGTCATTTGCCTTGTCTTCTTGAAGGGTAATTTGACACCACATGAGTTTGACTAAGGGCCGGGAATCGGTAGAGACTGCCAGGGTAACTCTGGATGAGGGCCGGTAGTCTAGGAAGATTCGCCAGGGTAACTTAGAACAAATATGTGATGACACTCTGTCCTGATGCATGTTTGTAGTCTCTTGTGTAGAGTTAACTGATATTTTGTGTTCGTTTCTGAAAGCATATGATGTGGTCATGTCGTTATGAGTGGTCAGCCATGTAATGTTTTGTATGTTCATTGTTCTTTGTTTGATTGTCTTATGGACCTTTCACTATCTCCTAGCACGGAGGGAGTGGACCTTCGGGTTCCACGTGGTCGGGTGGAAACCGTGCTACACTTTCATTGAATACTTTTACTGATGACATTTACTTGTAGCTGGTTCTTGATACCTTGATGATCGAGACACTGGATGCAGATCGTGATCTGATATGGATATTTGATATGAGGAGATCTTTTCCCTTATTGTATATTTAACTCATGTTTATGAGTATACTTTTTGTAACATCAGTATGATGTATTGAGATTTTAAAAGAATCTCACTAGATGTAATCAAAATTTATGAATGTCTTGAATTGTATAAGTTTTGAAAAGTGATTTATTCACGAATATGATTTGTACTTGTGTTTATGACTTGAATACTATGGTAATATGTTCTTAATTATAAAGTGTAAGTAATGTCGTCTTGGAATCCTTAAGACATTTATATAATCGAATGAGTAAAAAAAAAATATTCAGATAATTGATTACTTTATGCATTGTTTTATTGGATTCCTTGGTGGGGCGTTACAGATGGTATCAGAGCACTAGGTTCTAACACTGGGTACTCTGGACATTAGTAAGCCCATTACGTTGTCCTAGGTGTTAGATTTTATAGTTCGTACTATCCTATTGTCTTTACCTCATGTAACTAAGACGTGTCGGAAATCACTCCGCACCGCATGAAGACTACTGATTTAGCCTGAAAAGTTTCCTCCTTCCTCGTTAGGTGGCTAGAGTCTAGTCACACAGTGATGTATTGTACTATTTTGAAGATTGTGGACTTTATTTATGATTTTTGATGACTATATGTTAATTGTGAAGGTCGACACTTTGTTTACATTTGATTGTTAAAGTTTAGCCACACCTTGTGATCTTGTTACATGTGACCCTTGTGGTTACACTTGATTTAATGTTGAAATTGTGCACAATTCTTAATTTAATGTTGAAATTGAATTTTATTTAATATTTATTTATGAATTCAGTGGCTAAATTATGTTATCTTTATTGTTTTCAATGTCGGCCATATGATGTATAGTGATTTATCTCCAAGGATGTAGGATACTAACTTGGAGAGTGTATACGAGGAAGTCGACTTAGGGAACTATAGGGTAGGTGTATATGAAGGATATTTATGTTAGTTGTGGTTATAGCACTTAGAATCTTGAGATTCGTTCTTTCCTTATATCTAAGATTTGTTCTATGAGGTGTTGTGTAGAACTATTCCTAGGCATCAAAATAGAGGTCATGGTCAAGGAAGAGGTGGTGGTTGTGGGGTTAACCGCCAGAAAGTTGATCATAAAGGTGTGGTCATCAAAGAAAACTCCACACCTGAACCTCGATCTTGTGAATCTGATGACGAGATCTTGGCCCAAGCTCTCTATCGGGTCAAAATGGAGAAAGGGAAGAAGATTGTAGAATTGGGACATCTAGTTAAAGTGAAGAAAACTGTCAATTGTTTGGAATTGGCCATTTGGGTGTGGACCTAACACACCTACCCTCTCTAAGGAAGAGAAGGAAAGCCATTGGATACAGTCTTCCGCTTCCATAAAGACAATTTTGGATTCGGAAGAGGATCTTGAGAAGTGTCCCCAATTCGATGGTGCGTAGTCTGGTAGTGGAGGAAGGGATGTAGTGATTCTCTTTCTTGTTGCCTTGTTAGACTGAACTTGTTAGGGTTGTGATGTCCATTTTACACTCTCTATGATATGGTTGTTGTATCTATTTTACGGCTTCCAGGAGTAAGCCGTATCCTAGGGGGGGAGGATGTAGTACCCCTCCAATTGCCACTATGTGTATCCATTTGTTTTTATTTGATTGCTAGTTGTTAAAATTTGTTGATGACACACTTGACATCGAGATCATTTGATTTAGTTTGTGTGATGGATGCGTGTGAGCTATGGTTAAGTTGTTTTTGAGTGTTAATGTGTTTATCTGGATGTGTTTCATGTTTATGTTATTATGATGCATGTCAGTCCTGGTGAAGAAGACAACGTAGCATTACTCACTTGTGAGTATCCTACTGCGTTGCGATTCTTCTTCACGGTGTGTTTTTCAATATATGATGATATGTTCTAACGTTGATGTTTCTTGCAGATACAGGTACCGGGTAACGGCTTCACCTGCTTGTCAGGTCTGAGCGTACCCTAATCCAATAAAAAACATGTTGATTCGGAGATAGTGTCTGGTCCTTGTGTAACCATCGTTCTTTGTCGAACGAGTATCCAATAGTCGCCTGTTGTCACGTGTTGCTTTGTCTTGTTGTGTCAATTTTGTCAGTGTTATTTTATTTGAAAATTAATTACTGTTTAAATTAGTTAAATGGCTATTTGTTGATATATTGATTAAATGCAAATTTCTTTAAATGATAGAATAAACGTTTATGTTGCGTTTATTGTTTAATTTATTAATTTAAATTAAGCAAGTTATTAAATTAAAAGAAAATGCAAAATTTGCTAAAAAGAATTTCTTTAAAAGTAATAAAATAATTACTTTTGTAAATATGTTTTGTGAAAAGCAAGAATTTTATTCAAAAGAATTTTAAAATATCTGGAAATTAAGTTTGAAGGAAAATATCTTGGTTAGTTAATGTTTCAAAACTGCATGAGAAATTGGAGGCATGCATGTTTATTGTTACTTAAGTGTAACTGGAGTTAATAAATGTATAATAATTAGCTCCTTAGAGGTGGCACATGGATATACATGTAATTTTCCTTCCTCGGAGAGGCACCACGTACCATAGAGAAAAAGAAGACTTTCTTGGTGTTTCAAAAAAAAATCAGTAGGGTTCAACCAATCAGGTTTTCTTTTTTTTATGCAAATTCCCTGTTTAAAAGTTTCTGAAAGTTTTACTTTAACAAACCTGCACAAATATCAAAAGGATATTGCACATAATTAGTATCAAAAACAAATACTATAGGGGTAACGTAAATTGTCAAATTATAGCTGTAGTAAAATTGATTTCACAGACAATAAACATTCTTTTGAAAGTCTGTATATATTCTTAGTTCTGGATCTCGTATTTCTTTTGCTAAAATTTGTATTCGTTGTCTCAAGCCATATTTCTTTCTCTCAGCATGAATTAGTTTTTCAGAAGAGGTATGTCTATGAAATTAAATCAGGCTGAGATCTTTATATCGTCGCCAGTAGAATTAATTGTAATATTTCTTCTCGATCTTATCTGCCACTTTCTCTTCTATTATTATTAATCTCCAAAGATAGAATTTAGTTCTTTTTTTTTGGCAATGGTGTCGCCCTTTATATACGCGGTTGCTTTAACTCAATGTTTCTTGGCCTGGTAAAGCTCTTATCCTTTCTTTCTGTCAGGTCGATCCTAGCCGTATTTCTTTTCTTCCTTATGGGTTAGACCCTGTAAATTTAAACATAAGGATTGATAAGAGTGAAATCTGTATGTGATGCCGCTTTTACCATTTCTTGTGTTCAGCGTAGTAGGAAATTTAGAGGATTAAATAACCTCCATGATTCCATTAGCAACTTAATTTAGCTGTTGCACTCGTACTTGGAAGGGCGTATAGATTTACATAATCTTTCGAATCCTGTTGTCAACCTGTTTCAATCACGACACTTGAACATAATAGGAAGTTTAAAGAATTAAGTTAACCTTCTTGATTCTTACGCCATTGCAGCATTTGAAACTAAAGTATTATCATGGTTAAATTAATCTCCTGGATTCCATTAACAAAATTGTTCACCGCTACAACATTGGTTCATAGAAGGGACCAAAATCTTCTATGAAATCCACTACCAACCTATCACAGCTCTCGCTCTTGGGTAAGGCTTGGTATATGGATTTAAATAACTGCCCTGTTTCTTTTGGCGTCTATTTTAGTTGCAATACTTGAGTGTAGAAGAGTGTGGACGTTTGATCAATCTTTTTGAATCATTGGCAATCTGTGATGGCTGAAGCGCTTGAACACTATAGAAAGTTTCAATGCCGCTGTTGTATTTGAACATAACAGAATGATAGAAGATTTAAATGACCTTCTTGTGTTCCATAAGAAACCTTTCACGGCTGTAGCACTCGATTTTGGTAGGGTGCATAGAATTAAATAATCCCTCCGAAACTATTGTTACCTATCACTGCTGCAACACTTGAGCTAAGTAGGGCACAGACCTCTAAAAGAAAAAGCTCCCCGTATCTATGGCAACCCGTAAGGCTACAACATTAGAAAATTCCATTCAAATTTCCTCTAACTTATTTCTCTGCTTTTCATCAAGTATCTCAGATTTTGTATGGGATTATATACATAATTTCAGTAACTGTTACATCTATTGTGGGTAGGGATGCTGCTTCATTCTCTTGTATATGTAGATTCTCTTTGATATAACCAACCTGGCTATTCTGTAATTGTTAAATGTTTTGTCTCAACATCTTGTCTCACACTAGCACATCTCACAAGTCTCCACTCTTCACCTTTTACATTCAGTTATGCATGGTAATCACTATTGCATTCTCTTGAACTGCATGCCTATACTTTAGATTGTTCCATTCGGCATTAGCAAAAACATCCACAAATATAGTATCATAGTTTTAAGTCGATTGAGGTGGCTCGCATCTCTCTGATCAAAATTATTTACAATGAGTTTGGTGACGCCAGAATCTCCTTGTTTTACTTTTGCCTTGAGTTATGTTTTCTTTTTTGAGTCTAAATTTAAATATTGGTCTCTAATTTCTTAATTATCGGCCCACCACTTAACTGAGAATGCATGGCGTCTATAATGCATACACTTAGTTGAATATTTCTTGCATAAGATAGCAAACCTCTTGATTGGCTGTACAACGCAATGATCTTATAATTTTGCTTTATACATAAACTTTTGTCATACTCAACTTAGTTTTGAATCAAAGGTGATAGAAGGTTAATTTTGTTAGTTAGATGAAGTCGTCTTTATTTTCAAATCAGGGTACTATTAGTTATTATTTCCTGCAAGAGAGTGTGTGACTTTACGCATGTCACTACCAGAACTAAATAAATTTATACACGGTTATACTGAATTTTTGGCGTCCTTAGTAATCTTATTTATGAGTAGAACTCAATAGTATTTTCTTTATAATTTACGTCATGCAATGATATATATGAAGAAATTAAATTGTTTATTTTGTGCTTTGCTCCATAACAGTTGAACATTGTTAGAATTCGTTTTCTTATTTAAAGAAAAATAATACTTAGGATTTTGTGTTCAAATGAATATGGTTTATATATTGTTATTTAACGAGATTAAATTTTAATTCAATAATTCTTGTGTAAGAAATCTTTTGTGTGATCAATTGTATGAAGTTAACAAAAAAGAAAGTTTGTTAAGAGTTATGAAAATAAATATTTATGATATACGCAGATTAAGTTATTAAGCTGTGATTGAAAATTATTGTAAGTATAGTTTTCATTTGCTAATAAAATTGTTATTTGAATTGTTTTTTTAGATAAGGTGACTTTTTGTATGAAAATAAATGTCCTTGAGATATGAAGTATGTGCTTGATATTTGAATTGTGAATAAGCGAAATCATAATTTTGAATTATTACTTGATTAGTGTATAAGGGAGCTTTTGGGATTGAATGTTTTTGTAATTATCGAAGTGCAAGTTAAAGAAAATTGATTTGTGAAATGGAGTTCTAGTTTTCCAAGTTTAGGGTATAAATTTGCATAGTAAAGTAATTATGCATGTATTTTGTTACTCATTTGCAATAACTTGATTTGGGACTTAGTCATGCATGATATAACTTTCGCAATTGGAGGAATTGTGCATTATGGTCATGTCATGATTGTGATGGAAATACTTGTGATTTTTGGCTTTATGAACATGATAGGATGTCCTATTTTGTTGTTAGTAAGTTATGATAATGTATGTTGGAAGAGTGGCTTTTGTTAGGGGCCGGAACCCAAAGTGGTGGCCAGGGTAACCTATCGAAAGTTATTAATTCAGTGAAAATTTTAATAAATGTACCTGGGAATTCATTAAATAAGTTTAGATAAATTAATGCCTCACCTAGTGCCTTAACAATGCTCATTTAGATTGCTGGTAGGCTGAGAAGGCCCCAGGAACATCGGTCATCTGCCTTGTCTCTTGAAGGGTAATTTGACACCACATGAGTTTGACTAAGGGCCGGGAATCGGTAGAGACTGCCAGGGTAACTCTGGATGAGGGCCGGTAGTCTAGGAAGATTCGCCAGGGTAACTTAGAACAAATATGTGATGACACTCTGTCCTGATGCATGTTTGTAGTCTCTTGTGTAGAGTTAACTGATATTTTGTGTTCGTTTCTGAAAGCATATGATGTGGTCATGTCGTTATGAGTGGTCAGCCATGTAATGTTTTGTATGTTCATTGTTCTTTGTTTGATTGTCTTATGGACCTTTCACTATCTCCTAGCACGGAGGGAGTGGACCTTCGGGTTCCACGTGGTCGGGTGGAAACCGTGCTACACTTTCATTGAATACTTTTACTGATGACATTTACTTGTAGCTGGTTCTTGATACCTTGATGATCGAGACACTGGATGCAGATCGTGATCTGATATGGATATTTGATATGAGGAGATCTTTTCCCTTATTGTATATTTAACTCATGTTTATGAGTATACTTTTTGTAACATCAGTATGATGTATTGAGATTTTAAAAGAATCTCACTAGATGTAATCAAAATTTATGAATGTCTTGAATTGTATAAGTTTTGAAAAGTGATTTATTCACGAATATGATTTGTACTTGTGTTTATGACTTGAATACTATGGTAATATGTTCTTAATTATAAAGTGTAAGTAACGTCGTCTTGGAATCCTTAAGACATTTATATAATCGAATGAGTAAAAAAAAAATATTCAGATAATTGATTACTTTATGCATTGTTTTATTGGATTCCTTGGTGGGGCGTTACATTTGATGTAGGAATATTTTTAAAGCATCAAATATCATTTGTAACAATTTAGGAAAACATGTGTCCAGACACTAAAAAAATATGCATTCTTTACATGTTCCCGCATTATTGCATATAGACACATATCTATATGCATATCCAAACAAAATTTACCATACCTCTTTTTGTTGCTTCTATGTCTATTTGTAAATAAAATTATGTTTAGTGTGCTAGTGTAATGTCTATTTGTAAAGTTTTCTAAGATCAATTAATCTTTTTTTTAATGTAATATGAAAGTTAGTTCTATATAAAGCTATTGATTTTATTAGAAATAAGATTTTAATCTTGTTTATGTATAGAACAATGTAATATTATTACAATAAATTCTTAGATGAATCACTAGAAAGCTATTGATTTTATTATAAATAAGATTTTAATCTTGTCTATGTAATACGAATAGATATTTTTGTGTATATATATTAAACAAAAAATAATTTGCAAAGATATAAAGAACCTTATTACGTAAGATAAAATGTAGCTACACTAAAATAATTGATATGTTTATAGCACTTTGCATTGAAAATAAAATGTAATAATTTGATTTATTAAAATGTAATAAGTCAAATAAATATTACAATAAATTCATAGATGAATCAGTAGAAAGTTATTGATTTAGTTATAAATAAGATCTTAATCTTGTTTATGTAATATGAATAAATATTTTTTTTGTATATATATTAAACAAAAAATAATTTGCAAAGTTATAAAGAACCTTATTACCTGAGATAAAATGTAGCTACACTTAAATAATTCACATGTTTATAGCACTTTGCATTGAAATTATTGAGAGAGAAACATTTGTAACAATGCTTGAGGCATCTATGTATACATGTATGCATGTATACATGCATCGATGTGCACATAATGCACACAAGAGTGAAAAGCATCCCTGGCATTTGAACGAGTCTGAAAGCACGATGAGACTCAACTTGCATTTGCAGTATTAAATGAAAGAAATTAGGAGAAAGAAACTACTTATTAGCAATGCATATATCGAAGGGAAGCATAAAAATATGGATCCATGTAAACATTTATACATGCATGGATGTGTACATGTGTCCATATAATTTGGTATGTAAACAAGAATCTATATATGCCTACGTGCATAAAGTTAGAAATGTCAGAAACAATTTGCATTTACAGTATTAAATGAAAGAAAACAGGAAAGATTAATTATTTATTAGCAATGCATATATCGAAGGAATGGATAAATATATGGATCAATGCAAACATTGATGCATGCATCGATATGTACATGTGCCCATGTAATTTGGTATGTAAACAAGAATCTATATATTCCTGCGTGCATAAAGTTAGAAATGTCAGAAACAATTTGCATTTGAAAGATATACAAAAAACATTTATGATCAAAACAAAAGAATAATACATTATTGTTTTGTGAACAAGTGTATAAAGGATATCTAATGATGCATTTGTATGCATGTATAAATGTAAATATTTGTCAAATCTGATGATACATTTTAGTCTCCAAGAAACTGTCATACGTCCTCTTAGTTATCTGTAATAAATAGGATTTAGAAAAAATGTTTTGAAAAGAACTCTTGAATACAACTGTATGTTATGATAGCTATTTTGAAAGCCCTCAATGTTTAATTGCATAACCTTGATATTTTCTTCATTTTTTCCTTTGTTTGGTATGGTGTGAATTTTGTTGTGATGGATAAAGGTATATTTGAGCTATAGATAGATAAAGCTATGTAAGGGTAATAAAGAAGAATGAGCTATGTAAGTGTGACAAAGAGAGGGAATTGAGAGAATGATGAGATGCAAGTAAGGTATATGAATGCCTTATGAAAAGTATTTGATATGGGAGGCAAGGATATGCGAGACTGGATATGAAAATGAATGAAATGTAAATGGTAGGAATTTATCATTTTTGAGTTACATGCTTAAAATTAAATGCAAGAAATAAAAATTTGAATGAGAGAGTTGGATTGAATGAAAAAGGGAATGCAACAGATTGGTGTGATGCAAGGCAAGCATATAAATGGATTTTGAAATGTATTTGATTTGAGAAGAAAGGACATGCAAGGGTAGAAATGGAAATGAATGGAATCGATAGGGTATGAAGTGATCATTTCTTCCAACAAAGGGTGGAAGAATGTCTAGTTTGTTATTGGTTATGCTTTTTAAAATCATCATAGGGCTGAGTGTCTCAATACAAACACCAAAAAAAGACTCATGTCCCATTTCTCACTCTCCTTTGTACTGAACAAGGTGCTGAGATTCTTGAGCTTCCTTGAAACGCGACAAGAGAACAATAGATATAAAAATATAATGATATTTAAGGATACAAGAGTCAAAAGAGAAAACAAAGTAGAAGTTGTTATGTAAATACTATGAAAATAATAAATACGTGGACTTTTTGATAGATATACCAATGAATACTTGTATTTTTACATGTGTGTATGTATACATTTGCAGTAACAAACGTCCTTTATGATCTTATTCAGGAAGCAAAAATGTATTTTTTTTTGTTTGAATTATTAAATGCAAATAATCTTAAAGATTTGTAAGAATGCTTGAGCCATCTATGTATACATGAATGCATGTATACATGTATGCATGTGCTCAGAATGCATAGAAGAGTGAAAAGCATTGTTGACATCTGAACGAGAAATTTGAATGGAAAACACTAAAATCGATTAGAAATAGAAATTTATAATCAAAGTATTCTAAATGCATCAAAGCACAATGAGACTCAAATTGCATTTGCAGTAGTAAACGAAAGAAAACAGGAAAAATAAACTACTTATCAGCAATGCATATATGGAAGGAATGCATAAATATATGGATCCATAAACATTTTGTGCATTTACGGATGTGTACATGCGTCCATGTAATCCGCAACGTGAACAAGAACGTATACATGCCCATGCATGTGCTAGAAAATGCTCCAAAACAATTCAGCATTTGGAAACATACACACATTTTACTTTTCAACAAGTGCTAAAGGATATCTAATGATGCATTGAAAGTACGGATACATGTAAATATCTATCAACCCAATTACACATTTTTAGCCCTAAGAACCCAATACAATGCCGCTTCTTTAGGGATCTATAATAAACAAGATTTAGAAAAGATGTTTTGAAAAGAACTGTTGAATACAACTCTATGTTATGATAGTTATTTTGGAAGCCCTCAGCGTTTAATTGCATAACCTTGATATTTTCTTCATCTTTTTCTTTGTTTGGTATGGTGTGAATTTTGTTGTGATGGATGAAGGTATATTTGAGGTATAGATAGAGAAAGATATGTGAGGGTAAGAAAGAAGAATGAGTTATGCATGTGCAAAAAAGAGAGGGAATTGAGAGAATGATGAGATGCAAGTAAGGTATATGAATAAGTTATGAAAAGTATTTGATATGGGAGGCAAGGATATGCAAGAGTGGAAATGAGAATGAATGGAATGTAAATGTTACGAGTTTATCATTTTTTAGTTATATGCTTAAAATTAAATGCAAGAAATAAAAATTTGAAAGAGGGAGTTGGATTGAATGAAAAAGGGAATGCAACAGATTTGTGTGATCCAAGGCAAGCATATAAATGGATTTTGAAATGTATTTGATTTCAGAAGAAAGGACGTGCAAGGGTAGAAATGGAAATGAATGGAATCGATAGGGTGTGAAGTGATCATTTCTTCCAACAAAGGGTGGAAGAATGTCTAGTTTGTTATTGGTTATGCTTTTTAAAATCATCATAGGGCTGAGTGTCTCAATACAAACACAGAAAAAAGACTCATGTCCCATTTCTCACTCTCCTTCGTACTGAATAAGGTGTCGAGATCCTTGAGCTTCCTCGAAATGTGACAAGAGAAGAGTAGATATAAAAATATAATGATATTTAAGGATATTACCTTAGAATTTATATTGCAATGACTTGAATATCACCTTGAAAATATTTGAAAACCAATAAAATATTTATTAAATTAGAGAGATATACACTTCCTAAAATGAACTCTAAAATAACATATATCATTCTTTCTTGTCTTCATAGTGCCAATATTATTCTATAATACCACTTGTAATGAATCAAATTGCACAATACAACAATACAGTAAGAAATATACTACAAATACTTGATAATAGTATGTCACTTTCAAGAGACAAGCTCTAAAAGTCTCCAAGAAGAACACAATTCAGAATATGATGATAATAAACTAATTACAAGCTCCTATAAACACCGTACTTATGTCTTAGAAATCACCCAAGCTAATGTAGATTTAAAATATGTAAATATATGTACATTTTGTTTTTGAGCAGCCAACATCTTATATATAACCATTGGAGTGATTAGACCGTCTCTAGTATAAATGCAAACAGATACATCAAGACGGATCAGCATTACCAAAAACTTGTAAAAAAACACAAAATGAAAACAATAAATATGGAAGGTCATGAAACCAAAAAAATGCAAATGCTGATGCGTTAGAAAACAATAAATGCATGGACAGAGAAATACGTAGAGCTATTCATAGATATATGCATGGATGCATCAACAGACACATGTATACACAGAAAACATAATTACATGGATAGATGGAGAAATGAATACATGTATACATTGATCCATGCATATTTGCATATAGATACAAATGGATTTGTTACATGGAAGGATGTATTCATATACACATGGAAATATGGATGAAGGCATAAATGCATATATGCATGTATGGATAATATACATGATTGTATGTCAACATACAACTTTTGATTTTTGTATAGTGGAAAATTAGCATTTTTCTGTTTCTATTTATAAGAATAGCTTTATAAATCATTATTGTTATAGAAAATCAGTGAAATGCGATTGCATAGATTGATTAAATAAATTTAAGCAAAGACATAGTTTATAAAACTGGCGAGTAGAGGTACGCAATCCATGAGTGCAAATTAAATGCATTGAAATATCAAGAAAATGTGAACACATAGAGAGGTCAAAATAATTGAAGCAAATGCATTAAATGGCATCTGGCTGGTGGGGAAGGTGCTGGTATGGCTTGGTGGCCATGGGTGGTCAGCATAGGTGCACAAATGCATATGTGCATGTTGTACATGCACACATGTATAGATGGATGCATAGACACATGTATACAAACAGAGATATATATGTTATAGAGAGCTGTGTAGATACATGGATGCGTAGAAATATGCATATATGCATCTGCAAATGGGAAAAGACAAAGATATATACATAGGTGCATGAGTCCATACATGCATATATACATGTATCCATGCAAGATATCGATAGATGCATATATACATGGATGTGTGCATGCAATTCATAGGTGCATAGATGCATAAATCGATGTATACATGTAGCCGTAGATACATCCATACATATATAGACATATGCATAAAGAGATGGTGAGATATATGCATAAATTGATATATGCTTGATTGCATCTATGGATACATAGATACATAATGAGATGAAGAAAAAGAGATATTTATATATGCATATACGGAACCATATAAAATTGAAATATGTTTAGCATATTGTAATCAATGAGTATTTAGACCGAACAACTTGATACTGGAATGTTAACTATGTCATTGTTATCGAGTTTCTAGTGCTCATTTACCCTTGTAAAAATGCATATGTAATTAATTAGGTAGATTTTAATTAGTCTTTAAATACATAATAATTAAAAGAAAGAAATAATGATAATTATCGTTGTGCATATTTTCAGTTATAAATCAAAGCCAATTAACAAAGTAGCAATGGAAAACCATGTGCATGTTAATATGTTAGAGAGCATGTATTTGTGCATAAGTGTATAAGGATGTCATGAGTTGTGATTTCTACTTGCATGTAGTTGTATTAAACAATTAATAGTAAGTATAGAATGACCCGATCGGGTTGGAAACTGAATATTTATGTGGCTTTTAGATGATACTAGGTTTGGAGCCATGAGACTTGTTAGATGGTAAAACGTGATAGTAATCATAGCGTATTAGCTAATAGGACCAGGTGACATTCGACTCATGTCAATCTAGTTAGTTCCATATTTCTCATTTACCCTTGTTTGATCTGATATGTAACTAATTAGGTAGCTGCTAGCTAGTGTTTAAATACACAGAAATAAAAAGAAAGAAATAAATACAATTATGCTTATGTACATATTAGCTGTCAATGAAAGCGAAATAACAAAGTAGCAGTAGAAAACCATGTGCATGTTAATATGTTGGAGAGCATGAATGTGTGCATCACTGTATAATTATCTAGAAAGCCCTCTGTTTGACTGTGTAACCGCGATATTTTGTTCATATCTTTCTTTGTTCTGTATGGTGCAAATGTTGTTGTGATACATGATACACATGTAGGCATGCATAGAATCCATATACGCATACATACATGTGTCCATGCATAGTATTCAGAGATGCATAAATGCATATACCAATGTCTACATGTATTGATAGAAACATCTATACATATACTAATAGGTGCATGTATACATAGTCACATATATACATGAATGAATAAATGGATGATTGTATCTAAGGATACATAGATAGACAATGACATGTAGTAAAAGAGACATATTACTCATTGCATTCCCCAAAAGCACATTTTCGTGAGGAGTTTTGTAAAACAGTTCACTTGCCTTATAAATGCTTTCGTATTTTACATGTCTGCCTATGAGAATAATAACCATGACATCTGACAGAATTTAAATGCTTGGTGGCAGAAAATAAGTTTGTACTGCATTGTTTTGTCTATCTCTGTGCAAATGAGAATTTGTATTCTGCTATCGTAAATTCTCTAGTGCATTAGGTACTTTAAAGCGCAATTTTTTGGATGTTGCTCTTGTTCCAGGTTTGATTCTTTTCGCGGGTTATAACTAGCTACTGTTGTATTAGTTTTCCATTTTTTCTTCTACAAATGAATGAATATATAAACAAATAATCATATATAATAGTTTTTCTTTGACGAGTTTTGTCAAACAGTTCACCTATTTTCTGTATGTTCCCATTGTTTGCATTTATGCCTATGAGGACAATAACGACGACTTTTAACAAAATCCCTCTATCCTTTATGCTTTGATGACAACGGAAAAGCTCAAAGCAACACACTGCCGACTTATTCTTTGAAAGCATAGTTGAAGGTACATAATTCATTGATGCAAAATCAATGCATTGAATGGCATCTGACTAAAGGGGAGGTTGTTTGGATTTCTAATTAGTCTTTGAATATATAACAATTAAAAGAGAAATAAGTATAATTATCCTTGGCCATATTTCACATTTTCACCTTTCAATCAAAGTCAATTAACAAAATAGCAGTAAGACCTAAAGAAGGTTCAAGGAGTATGCTGGTAGAAAACCATATTTTGGACAATGGCTAGAGAATGTGTTGAAATTGCTTTATAAACTTTGAAGCAAATGTATTTTTCCTTCTGTTTACTTTCATTGTACATCTTAAATGGAAGTTGGGTGTCGCATTGCTGCAATGCATTTGCATACTTTGATTATAAAATCATAGTTTAGATCATTTTAAGCAAGCCATCCATTCAGCTTCATCCGGAAGTCCGGAGGCAAATAACCCATTCCATAAAGAGAGCTCTTCGGAAACCAAAGTGTTGTCACATGTATGATGAGGGTACTGTCAAATACTGTGGTTATATCCCTATAGGCACAATACAAAAACACAGCCATTGCTGCTGAACCTCTAAAACCCACGAAACATAGTCTTCTATAAATCCATGTGCATGCAGCTGCCATGTGCATGCAATTATCGCATTGACATTACACCAATATCCTTTAGCAACACCAACACCATCCTAAGCACAACACCAAAACAAAGAAATAATTACAATTATCCTTGTGTACATTTGAACTGTTGATCAAAGGCAATTGACAAACTAGGACTAGAAAACCATGTGTGTGTTATTATGTTGGATAACATGTACTTGTGCATAGATGTATATGGATATGGAAACCTGAATTTGAAAATGAATGGAGTGGAAATGGTATGAATTTAACAATTTTTAGCTGTACATAGAAAATTAAATGCAAGTTATAAAAATATGAATGGGGCAGGTGGATGTAAAGAAGAAAGGAATGGAAGGCATTGGTGTGATACAAGGAAAGGATATAAGTAGATTATTAAATGTATTTGAAATGGGAAGAAAAGATATTGAAGTCTAGAAATGCAAATGAACGGAATAAAAAGCCTATGAAGTCATCATTTCTTTCATCATAGGGTGGAGCAATTGCCAGTTTGTTATTGGTTATGCTTTATAAAATCATCATAGGGCTGATTGTCTAGATAGATACACAGAAGAAAAGCTCAAGGACCATTCCTTACTCTTTGTCGTACACAACAAGGTGTTGAGATCCTTGAGTTTTTAGATCATGAAATTAAGAAAATGCGAATGGTAGTGCATATCGGGTGCACTCAATGCTTGAGGCAATAAGCAATTGTATATCTTAGTATCTTTAGATTTTAGATCACATAGGTAACATGTGTTTCATAGTCATCTAGTTAGGGTAATATGATCACTTTGTGCATATTGCTATTTAATTCTGGAAGTTGATGTTTCAAAAGTTATTTTTTTTATTTGGAAACTGGTATTTATTTGTTTTGTTGTTTGTGTTTCAAAGTGAATGCATTAAATGGCATATGGATTTGTCATGGAATATAGATTTAAGTGACTAGAGATGCATTGTGATTACTTTGAGCGTTTCATTTCTGTTATTTTGCAGATCTGTGTAGTCACAGGAGATGTTGCCGCAGAGTCAAGACCTAGAAACGAGCTACTTGATACATGTATCCATAGGTACATGGATGTGGACATCCATCATGGTATCCATAGATGCGTAGATACATGTATCTATGAATAGATGTATCCATAGATACATCGACACATATATGGATAGATGCCTATATACATATGCACATAGAAGCACAAATACATTTATGCGTGGATGCATCTACAGGTAGAAGAATACATAGAAACATAGTTACATGGATAGATAGATACATGCATAGTTGGATACATAAATGCTTAAATATCCATGTATGGAAATATCCATGGATTGCATATGAAGTTGCATAGATACATATATCCATGCGTACATGTATACATAGATGCATGTATTGTAGTACAAATGGATGCATGTATATGTGTACCTATGGGAAAGATGCATGGAAGCATGTAAATAGAAGAATTTTGTGAAATGTCATAGCTATTGTCCTCATAGGAACATATGCAAAAAAAGGAAGCATACAAAAGGCAAGTGAACTGTTTGACAAAAGTCATTGAATAAATGTGTATCCATGAAATGTGGTTTGAAAGGGATTATGTAGAAGCCCTTTTGTCTATTCTGTTGACTGCATGTGAGCCCTGTAAAGACTATATATCTTGAATTGCTATAGAGCTGTCTCATAGAGAGAGCTTTAGAACCAATGTGTTGTTAACCTATGCCATAATGAGAAGTTTGGAACAATGTAAACCTAAACTCTGCAATTGTAGGTAAGGCATTATTATACTTTGATTATAAATTCGTATTTTAAACTACTTTTAGTATTATCTATTCAAATTTCTTGTTGAAATGAGAGGGTTTCATCTGTGTTTGATAGGAATTATGTAGAAACTGTATTGTCCATTTTACTTCGTGCATGTGAGCCCTGTAAAGTTTGAGTATTTTTTATTACTGCAAAGCGGTCCCATAAAGAGCTAAACCAAACGTCACGCAATAATGAGAGTTTCCCGAACCCTTGTCATACTGTTATCTCATCATAAATCCGCCAGCCTCCCTTTAGCTTCCATGTCATTCAACGTACTGATTTCCGGCATCACAACGAATTACACCTCCGGCAACAATTAGCCTTTAAATCAACAATGCATATGGATCCAAATCAAAAGTCGCTTCCTCAGAACCCATTTTAATTGGCGATGTACCAGTTCCAATTTTAAACCGCAGCATCGCCCAACTCACATTCTCTACTACTTCAACATTACTTCATTTTGCATATATACTCTGAATCTTGGAGAACCATTTTTTTATATTGGAAAATTAGTATCATCTATTTTCCCATTCGTCCGAAAGAAGCTTTTATGTAAATCATTTTCATCTAAAATTGAGAAAATGCAATTCTTAACAAAACTGATTTCAAACAAATTCAAGCAAATAATAGCTTTTAAACCCGGAGGCTAGAGGCACGTGCAATCCACGAATGCATTAAATGCATTAAAATACTAGGAAATAGCACAATGCATGAATGCAAAACTAAACGCAATAAATGTAACCGGCCGAGGTGAACGCCAGCCGGCAATGGCTTGGCACATGCAAGTGGTACTATCATTTAATATAGAGTTAGGCCACTTGCTATGCATATCTATTACTTTGTGTGTGTTGTTTTTTGTGTTCTGTAAGCTCGTGTTCTCTAAACCTAAGCTCTACAATTGCTTTGAGATTTTTCGCTATGGTGAAAGCATAAAGGATAAAGGAATTTTGTGAACTGTTACAGTTAATATGCTCATAGGCACATATGAAAAATATGGAAGCATACACAAGAGAAGCGAACTGTTCAAAAAAACTCCTCAAAGAAATGTGGTCCCATGGAATGCAATAAGTGTTCATAATGGACACTTTGGTTTTCGCATGTTAACTTTGTCAGATAATGCAATTTGACATGTAATGGGTGAAAGAAACATATATGCATTGTCTTGTGGGGTAGATGTGGGCACAGTATTCCAATATCTTAAATGCTCAGACCATTGTTTGCATAACAACATCAAGGAAGAGCATAGAGGTCTATCAAAATCTAAGCAACATAAGAAAAGAAATGTTCAAGTCATGACATGAACAATAGAACTATTCAACACTAAACTCAATGTCTCTAATAATTATTGCAAAAGCTGTAAATGCCATAGATGAAATAATATAAATAAAAATTTAGTTTATGCTTTTCTTGAAATGCAATTTAAAAACTGCTATAAATGCATAACACAAGGTTCTGTAACATATTGCCACTCCTGTTTCTAATTTCTTTGGACATGAATGCTTTACACATTTGATTGCAATAGTAACATGTCTACGAAAATGGAACAAGAGAGATGAGGAATACAAGATGGAAAAATGAAAACATGAAACATAACTTTATGTAGTCATTATATTGAAGAATTTCAATTGCATTTCAAGAAAAGCAGAAAGACAATTTGGAAAGCTGACCTTGCAATGTGCTATTGGATGATCAAGTATACTTGTAGCAATGTACAAAGGATTGTTTAAATAGACTTGAAAGCACCGATCGCTATTACAAGGACAGTCTAGACAAATGAGTACAGTGAGTGACATATACTATGTTATTCATAAAAACAAAACATAATTCTTATGTAGATTCATTTCAACAAAAAAGAACCTAAGTAAGAACTTTTGTTGCTTATAATGCAAATTGCATTTTATAATTTTAAAATACTTATTGTTATTTGTGTACCTTATAATAAAGAACATATTTTGCATATCTATGCATTAGTGTAATTCTGTTATTGCAATGGTGGCATAAGATCTTTAAGATACACTCAAGGAGAAATACAAACCAAGGTTGTTGGCATCTTGATAAGAAAGATGATGAAATACATCCAATTAATGTATGCCACAACATCTTATTCAATGAAGATGATTTGGATAGGGACGTTACAAATGAGAATCCTTATTGGTGTGTGAGTAATCCTCTTTTTCAAGACTTCTCAAGGAAATTGCATATCAATACTATCAGTAAACAGGTGGAATCAGATTTATTAATTGACTTTGATTGATCGGTCAAATGTGCACAAGGATAGTTATAATTATTTCTTTGTTTTAATTATTATGAATGTAAATACTATTTAACAGTTACCTAATTAATTAGATATGAAATGATAGAAGGGAAAAGAAGATTAATTAATTAAGATAATTTGATTCATTAAATAATAAGGTGAATTATCATTCAAAAGTACATAAATTAGAAGTTTGGAAAAATTCCTCTTTCCTTTATGCTTTAATGACAACGAGAAAGCTGAAAGCAATTGTGGAGTTTAGGCTTATATCTATAAATTGCATTTGCCTGACAGTTTATAAAGCCTTCTCAACACATTGTCCACATATTCTTCCAAAGGTCCCATTATGGCACATGTCAGCACATGGTTCAAAATGCACCGGGAACGCCTCAAAGCTACCGAAGATATGTAATCTCTTTAGAGACCCATAAGCAACTTCAAGCTATTGTTAAGTTCTATTGAAGACCGATTAAAAGATGCTTGTTCATCCAAGGAACCAGCCTTTTATGAAGATTAGCCTATACCATACCTTTCCTCATGACTCTAAAACGAAAGAAAACCCACCTAACCATTTCATTGCCCGAAGTAAATCCTGTCCACGAAAGCGTCCCTTAACCAAGGACAACCTCGGCCCACCGTAAACTCTTTCCCAGAAAGACATATATAGTTATATGTATATATGTAATGTATACATTCATGTAGACACACATAAATGGCTGCATGGACGGTAATATTGCCACGCATGCAATTTAATATATTATTAGATGTTCTATACACACATTATATGCATAGATATATCCAGAGATGCATTAATATGATGTATGCTACTTAATCTATAGATGCTTCATATAGATTACAGATAGATGAAATGCAACATGATACACATAATATACGGTAACCACACATCATTACCACAAAGTGATAGTGTGATAGTCCGAAGCACTATGAAACAGCAATTTCATTGAGAACTTTAATGTAATCAAACTTTGAAAATTTCAATAAATTATTTTCACCAAGTAACTCTAAGCTCGATCCGGACTCTCTGAATCCATACATCTCCTATTAGTCGCAGTTACAAACTCTTCCTCGTAATACGTGTGTGCTTATAGAACAAAAGAACAACACACACAAAGTAATAGAGACGTACAGCAAGCGGCTTCTTTAACTCTATATTAAATGACCAAAGTACCCTGGCCACACCTGGCCACCAAGCCATTCTAGTGCCTTTACCTCTAGCTAGATGCCATTTAATGCATTTAATTTTCATTCATGCATTACGTACGCCTACCCACCAGTTTTATTATAAAATATGCCTTTGTTTAAATTTATTTAATCAATCTATGTACGATTCTGATATTTTAATGAATTTGAATCAGTATCTTGTGGATTGATGGCATCAAAGCCGCTTTAAATCCATGTTGTTTAAATATTTAATCTAATTTATGCTTGTATCACTTTTAATTTTAAAACCTAAAATGATTTTATATACAGTTACTTTGGACTTAATAAGAAAATAGATAAATGCTAATTTTTCCAATATGTACCATTTCCAAATTCAAACTATACAAAAAAATAAGTAATATGTTAAATGGCGAAATGTGATTGGTCGATGCTATCGGTTAAAAGCATTCTGAGCAAATGCATAAGTATTCCTGCCTTGACACTAGGAACCAATAAAATTCAGACTATACAAAACAGTTTATCCAAGTGAGTGCTAGAAAGCCGAAGGAAGAGCTTTAGTCTTCAAATGCTTGGAAAACTTCCCAGTCAAACAATAGACCATGAGCATTTCACACATACCAATCAATTCTATGATTTTAAAGATTGAATATATGCATATTTTAAGCCATCTGTTATCTATTCTTTGTATATGTCTAAACTATTTTTGAATTCACTTGCAAGCTGCAATGATTGTGAAGCATTGTGTGTTCAAATGCTTTAAAATAAAGTTACACGAACATATGAATAATAATATAGTGTGGAATACAGTGGATGCTTATGCAAAGATGAAAATAGTCGGCTCTTCTGGAAATTTCTCAAGACTCTCTAAGTTAATACAGTTAGGCTAGGAATATGTGAGGTATACATATGATCATTGAAAAGAAGCTCTATCTGTAACAATACAAGGCGAAGAGGGAAATATTTTTTTTTTAATGATTTGTGTATTTTGATTCAAAGTTTTTTAATATATGTGCTATTATCAGTCATGCATTTGAAACCAATGTTACTCCATATACAAATAAATTTAAGCAGAGTCATAGATTTCAAAACTGACAGCTTTTATTAATACAAAGGGGACGTTTATAGTGGCAGAGCAAAAGTTCCTGTGCTCATTGAATGAACACCAAGAGACAAGTTACTCAAGGTAACAAATTGCTACTTTTATCTATTAAATCCACATCTTATCATGCTTAGATGAATGTATATATCCTATTCTAAAGCTCCTATTTTATTAAAAGTAGGAAAAATGGTCAGAAAGATTGTGTATCTGTCAATGTGAATAGGCAAGATTGATTCAACTGATTTGGAGGATAAAGATGACTAATAATTAACTATGACTAACCACTCAACACAATTAATTCATCAGTCAATTAGCTTGATTGATCGCTGAATTAACTTGTTTGAAAGCTATCATGTTAAGCCAATTAGCTAATACGCCACATACAGTATGACATTTGAGATTCAAATAAGTCTCATGTACGCAAATATGCTATCATTTTAAAGCCACATAAACATTGATGTTCCAACTCCATGGGGTCATTGTATTTCCATTTTCCCAAGTTCATTTCATTCCATTATCCAACACTAATTACTAAATGTTTAAACCAGCTACATGTAAACAAAAATCACAACTCATAGCATCCACATACATCTATGCACAAGTACATGTTATCCAACATATTAACACACACATGGTTTTCTAGTGCTAGTTTGTTAATTTCATTTGATCAACAGTTCAAATGTACACAAGGATAATTGTAATTATTTCTTTGTTTTAATTATTATGTACTTAAAGACTAATTAGCAGTTGCCTAATTATTTAACTAATAGTATTGGCATGCAATTTTTTTCACAAGTCTTCAAAAACAACATTATTCACACACCAATAACAATTCTCATTTGTAACCTCCCTATCCAAATCATCTTCATTCAATAAGATGTTGTGACATACATTAATTGGATGTATCTCATCATCTTTGTTATCAGGAAGCCAACAACCTTGATTAGTATTTGTGCTTGAGTGTATCTGGATGCCATGAATTATGAATTCTACTTGCATGTGGCTTGATTGCACAAGTAATAGTAAGTGCTACATAATGGTACAAATCACAACTCATAGCATCCATATACACCTATGCACAAATACATGTTATCTAACACATTAACACGCACATGGTTTTCTAGTGCTAGTTTGTTAATTTCCTTTGGTTAATAGTTCAAATGTACACAAGGATGATTGTAATTATTTCTTTCTTTTAATTGCTATGTACTTAAAGACTGATTAGAAAAGTTTGTATATTTTTGATTACTGCAAAATGGTCCCATAAAGAGAGCTTTGGAACCAAAATTATGTCAACATGTGCGATAATGAGAGCTTTCGAAGAATGAGTTAACAGTTTGTTTCTTTGAGCTTTTCCGTTGTCATCAAAGCATAAAGAATAGAGGGATTTTGTTAAAAGTCATGGTTATTGTCCTCGTAGGCATAAATGAAAACAATGGGAGCATACAGAAAATAGGTGAACTATTTAACAAAAATCATCAAAGAAAAACTATTATATATGATTATTTGTTTATATATTCATTCATTTGTAAAAGAAAAAATGGGAAACTAATACAACAGTAGGTAGTTATAACCCCTTAAAAGAATCAAACTTGGAACATGAGCAACATCCAAAAAATTGCACTTTAAAGTACCTAATGCACTAGAGAATTAACCATAGCATAATACAAATTTTCATTTGCACAGAGATAGACAAAAGAATGTAGTAGAAACCTATTTTCTGCCAGCAAGCATTTATATTCTGTCAGATGTCGTGGTGATTGTTCTCGTAGGAAAACATGTAAAATACGAAAGCATTTATAATGCAAGTGAATTGTTTTACAAAACTCCTCAGGAAAATGTGCTTCCGGGGAATGCAATGAGTAATATGAGATGATACAAGGATAAATGAGAAATATGAACTTGCCTAAATCAACATGAATGAAATGTGAGATAGAGATATTGGGTAATATGCTACATATACTGTGACATTTAAGCTTCAAAGAAGTCTCATGGCTGTAAGCCTGCTATCATGTAAAAGCCACATAAATATTCATTTTGCAATTGGATGGGGTCATTCTATTTCCATTTACCTAAGTTAATTTCATTTGGCTGTCTAGCACTAACTATCAACTGTTTAATCAAACTTCGTTCAAGCAAAAATCACAACGCATAGTATCCCTATAGAATTATGCACAAATACATACTGTCTACCATATTAACATGGACATAGTTTTCTATTGTTGCTTTGTTAATTGGCTTTGAGTTATAGGTGTAATGTGCACAAGGATAATTATAAGTATTGCTTCCTTTTAAATGTTATGTATTTAAACACTAATTAACTATTACCTAATTAATTAGATATGAGATGATAGAAGAGTAAATGAGAACTAGACACTAGATAAAAATGACAAAGTTAACATGTGAATATTAAGGTGCGCAACCTAAATACTCATTACATTCCAGGGGACCACATTTCACCCAGAAATTTTGTCAAACAGTTCACTTGTGCTGTCTATGCCTCCATATTTTGCATGTGTGCCTAGGAGGAAAATAACCACGACATCTGATAATAGTAAAATTCCTCTATCCTTCATGCTTTGTTGACAGCCAAAAAGCTCAAAGCAATTGCAGAGTTTGGGTTCGTTTCTCTAAATTGAGTTTGCTTAACACTTTCCAAAGCATTTTGAACACATTTTCCTTACATTCCTCTGAAGCTCTTACTATGTGACAAGTCCAAAGCACATTGGCTCCAAAGCTCTCACTATGGGAGAGCTTTGCACAATGGACAAAAGGGTTTCTACATAATGTCTATAAAACCACATTTCATAACAAGTTCTACCTGTTGTTCAATGCCAATCTAGCTGCCAATGAACAACAAAAGCTTTAAAACTCTTAGTTAACATGTAAAGGGCTGGAAAATATTGATCTGCCAATTGAATGGAGTCATTTTACTTCAATTATCTAGCACTTATTCTTCATTGTTTAATGCAATCACATGCAACCAGAATTCAGAACAATTAGCATCCATACACACCTATGCATAGATACATATTCTCTAACATATTGATATGCATATGGTTCTCTACTAGCACAATCCTTGAACATTCTTTAGGTGCAAGCGCTAGTTTATTAATTGACATTGATTACTGGATAAAATGTATACATAGACACATAGCTGCACACAAGCATTTAAAGCAAATGCAATAGTAATCTATTATATACACACATACATACATGGTAACATAGATACATGCATACATATATACATAATTACATGCACACATATATACATGCATACCTGTATGCATGGATGCATAGAAAGACTATGTTTCATGGGATTGTTAATGAGTTCACTTGCTTTCTATATGCTTCCATATTTTGCATGTGTGCCTATGAAGACAATAACCACAATATTTGACAATATTCCTCTATCCTTTATGACACCACATTGGTTCCAAAGCTCTCTTTATGGGACAGCTGTGCATTGCCTCCGAGACTCAGATGAAAGATTTGAATGGATAACACTTAAAATGATCTAAACTATGATTTTATAATCAAAGTATCCGAATGCATTGCATCAATGCAAAACCCAACTTCCATTTAAGATGTACAATGAAAGTAAACAGAAGGGAAAATGATTTGCTTCAAAGTTTCTAAAGCAATTTCAACACATTGTGTAGCCATTGTCCAGAATATGGTTTTCTATCAACATACTCCTTGAACCTTCTTTACGTCTAACTGCTATTTTGTTAATTGACTTTGATTGAAAGGTGAAAATGTGAAATGTGGCCAAGGATAGTTATACTTATTTCTCTCTTTTAATTGTTATATATTCAAAGACTAATTAGCAATCCAAACAACCTCCCCTTTAGTCAGATGCCATTCAATGCATTGCTTTTGCATCAATGAATTATGTATCTTCAGCCACTAGTTTTAATCAAAGTATGCATTTGGGTTCAGAATCAAACTCTAAAAATAAAAAAGACTATGTTTAAATTATAAAGTGCAATCAACCACCAAAGAAATTGATTGGATAGTAATTTCATTTTTGATATCATGTTATTGCAACAAAGATCTACTTTTGAACCCCAATCGCTTAATTTTTATGAACCATATAGCATATGCCATTCACAATACCCATTTGTAAAGATTGTCCTTGTAACAAAAAGCAACGACATGACTACAAGTACAATCAATATAGTGAGAATCTTGAATTAACCTTTTTCTTTGTCTACTCTATGCAATTGTAAACAAAGGACAAGGTTCATTCTAGAAACTCACCTTGTACTCTTTTCCTGAAGAATTTGCTACAGTTGGACCGCTACACCACCTCTCTTCTTCCAATCAAAAGCATTGCACCATGTAATAAGCTTTGATTAGAAAACGAAGACCATTTGTTTGTTTTTCTAAAAGAATAGCAATAAAGCTCAAGGAAATGACCAAAATGTAAACAACTCCCAAAATTACAATTGCAATATATAATACTCCTACTGCGATGGATACTAATAGCCAAATCCAATAAAACACTAGCAAGCATTTTTTAGATTCAAGAGGCACAAGTATAAATGTAAATTAGATTAACTAGACAAACTAGTTGCCATAGGTTCTTGTACCACTAATCTTCTAGCAATGAATTTAACTGCTCTTTTGCACGAAGTCTAAAATTATTTCATCAAGCAATATTACTTCACTGCTCTATGGCAACATTGCAATTTGAATTCTAAAACATATTTGGCATAGTTTTTTATAACCCCAAGATACAATTTTCTAACTTCCTAAGCATTCAGTCTAAGTTTTCCAATTACAAAATCTCAAATTGTTGTTTGCTTGGTATATTTGTTCCTTGAATTTGATCACTAGGTAAAATGTGTACGAGGATAATTGTAATTTGTTCTTTCTCTTAATTACTATGTATTTAAAGACTATTTAAAAACTACCTAATTAATTAGTTATCTAATGATACAAGGATAAATGACAACTATGGAATTGACTACTTTGACATGAGTAAAATGTCACATGGACCTATTAGCTAACACGCTACATATACTGTGACTTTTGAGTGCTTAATCCATCTACATGCAAGTACAAATCACAACCCATAATTAAAAAAACCCCAGGGATATTTATAATTATTTCTTTCTTTTTATTATTATGTATTTAAATACTAATTAATAGCCACCTAATTAATTAGATATCAGATGAAAGAAGAGTAAATAAGAGCTACCAACTCGATAAAAATGCCAAAGTTAAAATGTGAATATCAAGGTGTCCAGATTTAATACTCATTGCATTCCCCGGAAGCACATTTTCCTAAGAAGTTTTGTAAAATAGTTCACTTGCCCTATAAATGCTTTCATATTTTACATGTCTTCCTATGAAAACAATAACCACAACATCTGACAGAATTTAAATGCTTACTGGCACAAAATAGGTTTCTACTGCATTCTTTTGTCTATCTCTGTGCAAATCAAAATTTGTATTCTGCTATGGTAAATTCTCTAGTGCATTAGGTACTTTAAAGCACAATTTTTTGGATGTTGCTCTTGTTCCAGGTTTGATTCTTTTTGGGGGTTATAACTACCTACTGTTGTATTAGTTTCCCTTTTTTGTTCTAGAAATGAATGAATATATAAACAAATAATCATATATAATAGTTTTTCTTTGACGAATTTTGTCAAACAGTTCACCTGTTTTCTGTATACTCCCATTGTTTGCATTTATGCCTACGAGGACAATAACCACAACTTTTAACAAAATCCCTCTATCCTTTATGCTTTGATGACAACGGAAAAGCTCAAAGCAACACACTGTCAACTCATTGTTCGAAAGCTCTCATTATCACACACGTTGACATTATTTTGGTTCCAAAGCTCTCTTTATGGGACCACTTTGCAGTAATAAAAAATATACAAACTTTACAGGGCTCACATGCATGAAGTAAAATGGACAAGAGGCTTTGTTTCCCGTTTTTTGTTCTACAAATGAATGAATAGATAAACAAATAATCATATATAATAGTTTTTCTTTGACGAGTTTTGTCAAAGAGTTCACCTATTTTCTGTATGCTCCCATTGTTTGCATTTATCCCTACGTGGAAAATAACCATGACTTTTAACAAAATCATTCTATCCTTATGCTTTGATGACAACTAAAAAGCTCAAAAGTAAACACAATCACACTCATTGTTCAAAAAACTCTCATTATCACACACATTGACATAATTTTGTTCCAAAGCTCTCTTTATGGGACTGCTTTGCAGTAATAAAAAAATACAAACTTTATAGGGCTCACATGCATGAAGTAAAATGCACAAGAGGGTTTCTACATAATTCCTATCAAATCCAGATGACACCTCAAGATTTCAACACAAGAAATTCAAATAGATAATACTAAAAGTAGTTTAAAATACGAATTTATAATCAAAGTATAAGAATGCCTTAAAGCACTATGAAACCCTACTTGCATTTCTCGTATCAAATAGAAGAAAACAACAAAAAGTTACCTCTTCTGACCTCAAGCAACTCGTTTCTCGCTGTCCAGTGCGCAATTCTGCAACTACAAAATCCCCTGCTCAGCCACACAATAGAGCACTATGAAATACAACTTCATTATGCACTTTAATGTAACAAAACTCTCAAAATTCACAAATTATCACCTCAAGTAACTCGTTTCTGGGTCTGGACTCTGCAACTATCACATCTCCTGCTCAGTCGCTACAAACTCTTCCTCAGACCACGCGCTTACAGAACACAAAAACAACACATGCAAAGTAATAGAGATGCATACCAAGTCACTTAACTCTATATTAAATGACCAAAGTACCCTGGCCACGCGTGGCCACCAAGCCATTCTAGCGCCTTCACCTCAAGCCAAATGCCATTTAATGCATTTAATTTGTATTCATGCATTACGTACATCTACCCGCCAGTTTTATAAACTATGCCTTTGCTTAAATTTATTTAATCAATCTATGCGCTTGCATTTTCCTGATATTTTAGTGCATTTAATCTGCATTCATGGATTACGTACCTCTAACCGCCAGTTTTAAAACTATGCCTTTGCTTAAATTTATTTAATCAATTTATGCGTTCGCATTTTCCCGAATTTTTAAAATGAAAATGATTTATAAAGCTACTCGGATGAATAGGAAAATAGATAAATGCTAATTTTTCAATATAAAAAATAGCTCTCCAAATTCAAACTATACAAAAAAATAATAATATGTTAAATGGCGAAATGTGATTAGCCGATGCTACCGGTTAAAAGCATTCCGGGCGAATGCATAAATATTCCCGCCTTGGCGGCATGAACTAAAAATATAAGGACAAATTACTTAATCTTAAAGAGGACCCCTTTTATTTAAAATGAAAAAGAAATGTGAAGAGGCGTAAAGATTTTAAGGGGCCACTTTAATCCAAAAGGTAGAGGGGCCCACATAAGAATGTTGTTTCAATTTTTAAAGGTGAAGAAATACAAACGAAGTGGGCGTAGGAATTAAGGCCATTTAATTTAAAGTCACATCATAAGATGAAATAAGGGGCATGAAAGGACATATGGTCCTAACTTAATGTCGAATCAAAGATTTCAAATCTTTTTATTGTAAATAAAGAGATATTGTCAAAGGAGTAAGGACAATTTGTTAAATGTGATAAGCCTAGAGAAGGCCTTAAAAAAGAAAGAGAGAAAAGGGGATTTAGATGAGGTAAGTGAAGATACTTTGGATGGAAAGAAAATATTTTTTAATTTGTAGTGAAGGAGATTATAAATAGGTGGAATCTTGATAGATGTTATTCTTTTGATTATTTTTTTCATTTATTTGTGTTATTGTTTGTAGGTTCTATAATTTTTTTGGAAGCTTCGTAATATTTCTTTTATGTAATGTAATATAGTGGAAAATTATTATTATTTTTTTATTTAAGGGGTAAACGCTTTTGATCCAGAGCTATGAACAAGTGAGGTCACAAACGGGGGACCTCATCCCCAATACAACCACTCAACAGTACCACCCCAACAAGGTTTGAACCTTGGTGGCAAGGATAACAATGCCACCTTTAAACCATCACACCATGTCAATATTGATTAGTGGAAAATTATTGTTATTTTTTATTTAGGTTTTGTAAATTTATAAGTGCAAAAATTGTTTGTTGTTTCAATAGTTTATATAAGTGTATCTCTTCTAAATTTAATGATTATTTATTTTGAGTTTATCAATTTTATTATGTAAGTATTTTTCATCAATATTTTGGATCATATTTCATGATTCATCATTAGGGCGAAGATAATCAAAGAAGAGAATATAAGGAAGACTCAAATTTTCTTGTAGTCACCTTCATCTAGTTTTTTAATGTTTCGATCTCTTAATTCTAATTCTTCTTCTTGATGTGTGTGCTATTTGATTCGAGTATTCTCCTTC
>VDFB02087553.1:0-28049 GCA_007258455.2 Sequoia sempervirens | reverse complement strand
CTCTCTCTTCTTTCCTTCAAGCATTTAGCTCTAGTTGCTTTTATGCTTTGCTAGAGGAAACCCTTCAACTACCAAAGGATCCCCCAATTGATTAAAATGAGAAGAGATATAATATCTTGTCCCTAATTGAGGTTTTCCATTGAAACAAGAAAAACTGCCAGATACAACACCCACATGAAAATATCATAATACATATAAAACAGTCGTAACCAGTATTCCACGAGGACGCATCTCCCCTGAAAAACCAGGCGTCTTCGAGACGAGGACGTCCTCGAGACGTGGGGACGCCTAGGAAACGTCCCCCCACCATCCCCAAGTTTCCTCCGCCGTTTCCCAAACATTTCCTTAAAAGGGGGACATTTCTTGGACGTCTCTTCCTAGGAAACGCCAAAAGGGGACTTTAAGACGTCCCCGAGACTCCCAAACATCCCTTGACACCTTAGGAAACTTGCAGAAAACTCCCTCGGCACAACATTTATTTTGATGATTTTTTCTTAAAAACAAAAGGAAAAAGGTCACTTCAAAGGGTTAACCCTAACCCTAAGTCAGCCGCAACCCCCAAGGCCTCTCAAAAAAGTTATAAGAGAGACATATTGTCTCAATCTTATTCACAAATTCATTGCTACAATCTGAACTTGAAGAGGAAGAATGAAGTGAAAGTCTGAGTTTGAGGCTTTGAGCTGCAACTTGCAAGGAGAATTGACATGGAGCTTAGGGATGATTAGAGGCATCAGGCCATTAGCCATTGACTCATAAGTCATGAGTCATTAGTATTATTATCTAGTATTTACTATTTTGTTTTTGAAGTTTGAACATTGTTGAGTGTAATTATGAGATTATGAAATTTTGAAACTTCTAGTTCTCGTTCCAATGTCTATATTTTGATTTTCAGTGTTCACTATTAAAATTTAATAAAAAAATTTATAAAGTACAACTAGTCAATGCAATCATTGCAATGTTTTCAAACTTTACTTATTCCTTAGGTTTCTATAGTTATACATCTTCGTATAACTAATTTTTCAAGTACTATATGTATTTCAGCACCCTTCGCACCTCCACCGTCCCCCGCCCGCCCCCGCTTGTCAAGAAACTCCGTGGAACATAGGTCATAACTCTAACCCAACCACCATGACACTTTCAAAACCTTGTGTCAATAAAATAACCATCACCTTGACATATCCAATAGTTTTCAAATTGATAAAACCGGTCTTCAATTCTCTCCTAATTCTAATGTGTTCTTGGAGTCTAATAGAGTTTGATTTTTGTCATAAATTTTTATAATCCTACCTCCCCTTTTCACATGGCTTTTGGTCCTGCAATAATTTAGCTACTAGGAAAAGTGGAAGGACAACTTCCTCTACCTCTTGGATTCTTTAGTGTGGTGGTTGGTGTTTTGGTCGACCTGCTAATTTGCTTGGGCCTCTGCTTCACTTATTGTACACTTTTACAAAGCATCTTCTTCACACATCACTTGTACATCCAAAGGTGATATTTCCACATTGCTTGCTCATTCCAAGGCAGTGTCCTAAATAGAAGCTAGTGATAAAATCTTCCTCATTTAACATGTAAAGGTGTTGGGAATCTGTACATCCCCAAGATTCATGCTTCAAAACCTGTATGTGCACCTACTTCCTCCAATAGAACAGTATCCAATTCATCATCCTAACAAACCCTTATATGAGTCTATTGTTCCAACCACCTACTTTTTTGTAATCTGATTGGTTTGTGATCCCACCATGATTCTTCCTTGAATGGTGACCACCCATGGCCATAACATGTGAGTCACAAGATTTGTGTATGTGTTTGAGTTCAGCAAAGATAAAATTTGGAACAAGTTTGTCAACTAATAAATTTGAGAAAAAATTTATGATTAAATTCAAATATTATAAATCTACAATTTCTATTTTTAATATAAGAAATAAAGCCACAAAACTGTCAAAATAGGTTAACATTACTAAATAGATTTGAAATCTGTATTAAAAGATGCCACATGTATAAACCATGATAAACTTATCAAAGTTAAACTATAAGTAACATATTAGATCATTATTGTCAAATGTTTTTTCTTGTCAAGAAGTGACAATCAAGACCCTAAAGCTTCAAAAAGGTTCCAAGTTATCAAGAGTGCTTGGTTGCCTTGGCATAATATCATCATAACTAGATGCACTACTTGATTCATCATCCAAAAAGTTGGGATCATCTGCATCGTCTCGGTAAATTTGTCAAATTTGTGAAGAAGAGGTGGAGTATTGTGTTGTTTTGTTCATATACAATTATAAATTACTGTGAATATAAAATAGATCTATCAACCTTCCAAACAACAATTGTTCCTATTTTAAGAATGAATGTACTCAAAGCAGCCCCAATTCCTCTCACAAGCTTATGAACTTGCTCCTTGTCTTATTATCAAATATCAAGTGTCAAAGTTTAAAAATCTCTACTCCATATGACCTCCACCATGAATACCCAAGTATGTCAACTCATGAGATGTCATCTTTGGCTATTGAAATTCCGAACATGCCTTTTGTCCTATATTTCCAACATTGGCCTTTAATTTGTGTCATGTCCCCTATTTGTAATAATATTGTTATGTATCTAAATGGTTTGTCCCAAGGTCCTTCATTTTCTCCCAAACAAGAATTGTGTATAAGCTCCTCCTCTCCTCCTTTTGGTGTCATCCTAAGTTGCCCAAGCCTCTATGCATTGGGAAAGTTAAGTATTCTAAATGTCTATCAATCGAAGTGTCAAACTTCACCATCCTAGCATGCTTAACATACTTTCTCCACCTTTGATCTCTCCCCCTATAGGCCTATCGATGTTGCCCATTATGTCATCCATTTCTTTCGCTTCCACTAGGTTTCGGAGTTTCTCATTCCCAAATCCCTTTTTATTGTCCTTTGTCTCATCAAAGTCAAACTTCTCCTCATTTGGCTCCCTTCTAGGTATGAGTCGCTTATCATCCCCAACCCCTAAAGTTGGAAACTCCCACCTATTTGCACTGTTCATCCACTTATTGCCTAACATATCAATGTGTCGTAATGCTTATTCTCGACACATGGCTCCAACTGTCATACTGCTGGTGTACATTTTATCATCCACTTAACACACAGAATAAAATGTCCAAAGACACTCTATCCTCTCTTGAAAAACCACCTCATATGCTAAGATTGCGAGAAGATCATATGGCGATTCCAAGGTTTCTTTTGTCAGGTCTTGACGTGTGGATAAGCTCAATGGGCGTTGTGATTTGCTGGTAATACACAAAGGGACTTACGTTAAAGAATTCTTCACAAGTTCGGGACTTAGACGGATTTATCATTAAAGGCTTCTTCAATTGGGACTTCCGGTTTAGATCTCAAAAAAAAGCACAAAAAGATAAGGGTTTAGAGGATCTATTCTATGCCTAGGAATTCAAGAGATAGTAAGGATTAGGTGAAAGGAATAACCACGCTTTGTTTCGCCTCCCTGGGACAACTACGCAAAGTGGGTGCAATCTTCAAGGGGTGTGATTATAATTTTCAAGCCTCGAATCAGACCGAAGTTAAGCATCCACAATTACAAGTTCAGGCTAACTTTACACATTGAATGCAAATCATCCATCCGAAGAAAGTATGAGCAATATTTCACCATTTTAATCTATACGATCAATCTCGCATTCACTTAACCAATATTCAAAGCAAATTCTACTTAATTTAATTCTAACTCTAATCTATGGTAGAAGGAGTTATGCAACCTTGCTTACTACTTGACAATAAAAGTGATTCAAAGCAAATCATGCATAAGAGCTTTTATTATCGGAAATAGTCTCAATGCAACAATTTCATACACTGTCTCCACACCAATGAAAGTGAGAGATCACCAATTTAAATAGAGTTTTCAAAATCAAATGAAAGGCCAAGATTAAAACAATATCGACGGTCAAGATTAATACAACCCAACCCTAATTAGGGTTGCCCAAAATAACATCAATTGACAACCAGTAAACAAGCAGTAACAAGCAATGAAGTGGCAGTTGAAGCTATCTTCAAGGGAAGGCGTCCCTATCTTCTTGGGCAGCATTGTGCTCGATGAATCTGGACACGACCTTGACAACTTCCTCCATCGTGACTGGCGGCAACATGCTAATCCTAAATTCAAGTCCATCTAAATCCTCAACACATTTGGCGAAGGTGCTCTCCCAATCCGCCTCCTGCCTCACAAAATCATTCCGAATGGCCAAGAGATTTGCCACTTTTGCGAAATCCTGTCTCAAAATTGGTCCAGTAACAGAGAAGAAGATCTCCTAAACCTTATGCTTCAACCTCTCCAGCTGCATGTCATTTTCCCGAACAATCTCTCGGTCAAACACATCTGCAGCTATCATGTAAATCTTCTCCCGGATTTCTTTAACTTGCTCCTCAACTTTGAGCCCATCCACCTTCGCCTTCTCCAGAATTTCTCTCTGTACAGTCACTGCCCAAAACCAATGGTGAAAATCATAAGCTGCTCCTGCAACAATCACCCTTCCTTCGACCAATTCTTCCCTTGGAACACCCTTCAGGACCTTGAGGCATGGAATGAGCCTCTCCTGAATGTCTAGAAGGTTGTCCCAAGTTTCCGCCATATCGACCAATCTGGAAAGAAAAGAAGAAGTTTGTCCGTAGGCAAGCGCCAATTTCTCCATGAACGAGGCTGCTTCCATGCTCTCGCTTACCATCCATTCCTGGGCCTCCTTGGCCATGACCATCCCTTGCTCCACATCCTTGGCTATTTCCTGCGAGGGATTAAGAAGAGGAGCTACTGCATCACCCTGATTGAGTGGTTGGGTCAGATGCCGTATGTACTCCTTCAGGCGCTCGACCTCCCTTTTGTATTCCTTCTTTTTCCAATCTCGCCTTGACAGTTGAGACAGAATTGTCCAGTTCTTCCACTTCCTGGCCTTTTGTTGTTGGGCCAAGGTCTATAGTGGTTATGGCGTATTCTTTGGGAGTGATCTCATCTTGTGCCTTATCCACTGTTGGTACTGCAATATGTATGGAATGGCCGCCTGCTTCGCCCCTTTGGATGGTGGAAAATTTCTTGGCAGGTTTCTTAGTAGCAACCTATTCCAACCTTGCCAAGAAATCCGCAATATCATCTTCTTCTTGGACCGCTACTGGTGCCTGAATTTTCATCCTCTCTATCAACCAATCTAGAATGGTAGGCTACTCGATACCATCTTCCTCCTGAACATTCTCTTCATTTGGAATATCCAAGACTCCCCTGAGGGCGGAAATCATTCCCTCTTCGAAGTCATCATTTTGGACTTCCATCTCATTATCTGAACCTAGTATTTATGTGCCCGTAGGTGATGAGGGCTCATCGTTATCTAACTGGATAGGCTCATTGTTCTCTTCCTAAACTGCAGAAGGTCTCATCATTTCGGCCAAGGATTCATCTGCGGTAGCTGCCAGCTCATCAATGTTCCTAGATGCCGCAGAACGAGATGGTTCTATCCTCTGTCATTTTGGAGCAAGCTCTCTACTTGGAACTATTTCTTTCCTCTTCTCGCCAATCTCAACCAAATCATCATGATGGGATGCACCAGCATTGGAGGAGTACGACTCCGTCTCGCTCAGTAAATCATACGTGAGTGTTATCCTTTTTTGTCTCAACTCCTGGACATGATGGTCGACCAACCACTGAGAGTACTTGATCACTGGTCTCATCAATGTCGCCAAATCTAAGTGCTCAGGCTATGACCACTTCACGGAAGGAAGAGGTCGGCTCTCCTCGAAGCGCGGCTGGACATAATTTCCATCGTCCTGCAACTGATCAGGCACCCGGCAAAGTTCGGTTGCCCTCATAAAGTCTACTAGCACTCTAGACCACAATCTCCTCCTGACTTCGTATTCATCAGCGGCGTTTTCCCAGAAGTCCTCCAATTCCACCCTGTGTCTGTATCTCCTCCCATCCACTGTCCGAATATGATGATGCGGTTCAAAATTGGCCCTAGACTTATAGGCTATGAATGGGTACCACTGGATTTCTAGCATAGCGCTCTCAGCTGCTTGTGCTGACGGACAGGATTCTAACATATTCCCAATGAAGAATGGGAATGTAACAGCCGCCTTCTTACTCGGCCTCTGGATGTTCTAGTATTCTTCCAGCTGCCTCAGGACTTCAAGCAAAATCATCTGATTTGTTGGATAGATTGGCAACTTGTAAGGATTTCCAATGAATCCCTGGATCCTGACATATGTAAATTTAGGAAACTAGATAAACCAGGATCCATACTTGCTGATCAAACTCTTTGCCTCGTGACTCAACCTTTGATGCGTTCCTCCCTGAAGTGTTCTTGTGATGTACATTAAGAAAGCATCGTGCACCCGCCTAAAATGAGATTTCTCCCTTAGCTGAAGTTGTGGGTAGCAATCATAAGGCCTGAGTTCACTTTCTCCGTTGCCAACTTTTCCTTTGCAAACCAGCCCTAAGTATTTATATGTCCTGGCCAATAAATAGACAATGTACGAGCTCATGTGAAAAGACTTAGTCTTTTCCAAATTAGTCAGCTACTCGTGAAGATTGTCACTTATCATTTGGGACCAGTTGAACATCTTCACGCCGGAAGTGATTTCGTCTATAAAATAATACATCCAATTTTCAAAATATGTCCCTTGTGGGTTGCCAGCTATTCTGTTCAGCATCAAAATGATGTCCCCATAATCTTCTTTAAAGTCTATCCGGCGTGGCCTCTTAGGCATCTTCTTTATTGATGTTCTAGGCTTCTCCAGCCATGCCTTATTAGCATTTGTGGCGCATAACTCAGACTGGCTGTCATACAATCCCTTGGCTTCCTCCTTGGTTTTGTAGATGGTACGGGAATGTGCTGGGATGCCAAATGTCTCCTGTATGGCTACCTCGCCCAGGTGAGCTAGAACTCTTCCGTCAGGCGCAATAATTTGTCTCTTCTAAGCATTGTAGTGGATGGCACATTCTACCATTAACTCAGCACAGTCCATCGCAGGCGGGAATCCAGCTGCTTGAAAAATTCCATTCCTCACCATTCGTCTAGCAATTGGTGTAGGAAGTCCATCATGTCCATATACTCTTTTCTTGAACTCTATGAAGTCAACATGTCCCAGATCGGTGTCTGCAACATTTTTCCACTTTGAATTTATTTTCGACTCTCACTGTGCGCCTTTGCTGGCGAACTTCATTGGCACCCTCTTTGACGATTCTCTTGCCGTGGTCATCAACCTGCAGTAAAAAATATTAACATTAATACGAAGACTTTTTAAAATAATTTATTTTTGTGCCTTGTGTTCGAATATTTTACTTTCAGCTTATTAAATAATTAAACTTCTGCGAAAAAGCAAGCTGAAAGTAAATGATTTTAATTGAAATTTGGCCAGAGCTTAGCCAAGATGAAAAAGACAGAAAGAGAATGGCGAATTTATCCAATTGAACTTCAAACCTCAGGAAAGAACTTCTGGCTGCAGATCAGATTTAAACTTTGAGGATTTAACCAAAAAGCAAGTGACAAAGTGCGCCTCTCTTGCACAGAAATTCGACTTTCAACAAATAAATCTTTTCCTTCCTCGAGAAAAATTCTTCTTCAGTATAAAATTACTCCTTCCTTTGAGAAAATCAATCTTGCCTGCAGAAGGATTGATCGTCCTAGAATTTCGAGAGGTCTTCTCTTGGTATTAATGCGTGAAAATGAGTTCTTTGAAACTTCGTTATATCTTGAAAGAATTCGATTTGTTTTAGCAAATTTGCCTCTTTCTCTCTTGATTTAGGTTGTTTTCTCTTCTTCAAAACAAGCAAGTTTCCATTTTTCTGAAAATACTCCATGGCGAGCTTATCCAGGAAAATCTCTTTGATTCTCCAAAATTCAATTTTTTGCTAGATGTTTATCTTTAATTCTCGAAATTTTGAAAAAAAACATTAAATGTCCAATTAAATTCGATTTTCCAAGTTTTAATTCATGGCAAATTTAATTTTGCCCATGGATTCTATCTTTGTCTGGCGCAATTTATTTTCTTCTGATACATCTCTAGCGAGTTTTATTTCGTCCAAGGCATTTTAAATTTCTAAGTATTGGAAATAAATTATTAAAATATTAAAATATTTAATTTATTTCCAACCCGTTCGTTTTGGACCCATGGCTATTTTAATTTTTCTCCCATTTTCTTTGGCTAAATGTTTATTTTCCAAATTCATTTCAATTTTTGTCTAGCCAAGTTAAAATTTTAGCCATCCCGTCGATAAATGTTATGCCAGATCCTCATTTTATTCCGCCATGGCGGACTTCAAATTGTGCCGGGCACATTTTCTTATGCCGAAATCAATTTTTTTCCTTGCTTGGACGAATTTCTCTAGGCAAAGTATATGTTTGGATGTCTTCCTTAGGCAAAATTCCATGACACTCAAACAAATTTTAACCTCTTTTAGCCAAGGGCGGACTTTCTTGCCTCTTTGCCATGTACATTTTCCTCTGTGCACTTAGTCAAATTCACCAATTTTTCCCTAGGCATTCATACTTAGGCAAAATTTTTAATCCTTCCTTTCCTTCTTATGCTAGGCGGACTTCACACATCCTTTGCCATGGCCTATGAAATATGCTAACCAATTTTTTTCGATGCAATTCACAACATAAACCAGCACTAGCCAACTTGATTAGCGTTAGCTTGAAACTCCAAATACTATCAAAGCAACTCTAACCAAGAATGCGCCCTAAAACCACTTAAGGAAGAGGGGTGGGCATAAGGTCAGAGGATCCCTATGCTTCAACTTGATATAGAATGGAAAGCAATTGAAACTGAAACAAACTCAACGTCAAGAATGTGCACTCAAGATCCCAGTGAGGGCGAGGTGCTAACATATGACAGAGTTATTAATTGAAATTGAACAATTAGGCGGATAACCAGCCATAGGAATTCATACTAACTAATTCTTCCGCTGCGGCGGGCATCCACTTAAAGTGGGGATTCACCACTTGATAGTGGGTACAAAGAGAGATACAATTTCAATTATCCACACTGGCGGTAAACCATCCAGGGGTGCTTAATGTGAGTAAAGAGAAAGAATTGCAGCAAATAGGGACTGGAACAGTACTACTGTTTATAGTCTTACAAATAAAAAGAGAGCTGCAAATTACATGAAATTACAATAGCTTCAAAGCACATGAGTATTGGATGGTCCCTTACAAATAATTATCTCTCTAATTGCTGATAATGAATCAAAAATCTGAACTTTTAAAGTCTGATAATTAAAATCAGCAGACTGAAATGAAGAACCAGCAACTGTGAACTCACTAAAATATTCATAACTCATTCAAAATACCTCGGAATCGAGTGATGTCTTTTGCAAAGGCCTTCTAGGAGGTAGGCGCCCATATTCTGATCACAAAACAGCATCAAAACTCCATATATAATTCTTGCACAAATTCCAGAGCATCCCAGAATGGTACGGCCCTTGAGAAGGGTGACTTAGCAAGCGAAAAATCGCAAACTCAAAATTAAAATCTGATAATCTCCAAAGATGGTCGCCTTGGGTGTAGGAATGGATTGGAAAAGTACCCACAAGCAAAATAAATTCACTCCAAAAGCTGTATGCAAAAACCACCTTCAGCTGTAGATGAACAAGCAAAACCAAAATTGATAAAACTCCAAAATTCTTCAACATATGAGCTCAATCTGCTAGTTGGATATTGAGAAGCAGCAATTAGCCAACTAGGTGTTATCTTTCAAACACGAAATTGGACAAGAGGCTAGGAGGTAAGCTTTCCTCGAAGCAATAATTCAATTGTTATTCCGACAGCATAACATTAGCAAAATTCATGGATGGTAAAAGCTAGAGCAAAGCTTTCATTTTATAAAAGATCAGAAGACTCTTTAATTTCCCAAGAAGGTACGCCAAGAGCCACCAATGAGTTTTCAAAATTTCAAAAATCTTCTAACTTCTCAATATGGCGTCCACTTTATCAAGGCACATTAAAACTTTATTTTAAAATAATATCTCCAAGAAAAGGCATCCACTTTTCCCAACGCATTAAAAGACTTAATAATATTTAATTCATCCTCCATGAAGGCGTCCGCCTTCAAGACCACCTTTTAAGAACAACTTAAAGTTATTTTCCTAGGCCAAGGGGTCAACTGCAAATTATAACATTAATGCCTTGTAATTAAAAACATGCCACAAATGCTGCATATGGAAGTCTGCAACCAAAAATATCAACTGCTCCAACAAGAAAAGAATACACTGAAGCACTGCCAAAAGGGCCACTGCTAAAAATAGTATTTACTATAAATAGTAAACACCTAGGAGAAAGCCATAGAACCTCCAAACATGGAAACCCTAATTTTACCTCAACGAACCTACGGGCCTTCGGAATAGGTTGAAGAGTGATTGAACTGATCACTGATGAGAAGGGGACATTCTGACCTAAAGCGGACTTTCCCAAGTTCTTTCCATCTTCCATCAAGGTATGGCGGACCTTCTCAAGCTCTTGACATTTGCCTTTCACACTCATACTTAGCCAAAATTCGCATTTTCCTCCTCTAAAGCATCCAAACTTAGACAAATTTCGGATTTTTTTTTTTTTAGGCATCAAACACTTAGAAAAAAATTTCAATTTTCCCCCCTTCTCATGCCTAGGCGGACTTCACAAGTGCCTTGCCAAGGCTGGGCGTACTTTAGAAGTGTCTTTCCATTCCTCTCTCAAGTCATGGCGGACTTTGGAGGTGTCATGCCAAGTCAAGGGCGGACTTTCTATTTGTCTTGCCATCTTTCCTCAAGGCTTGGGCGGACTTTCTAAATGGCTTGCCATGGCTGGGCGGACTTCCAAGAGTCTTTGCCATGTCCCTCAAATGTAGGGTCGACCTCTTAAAACTTCATGCCATCTCCTTACCAAGGCAAGGCGAACTTCATCACTTCTATGCCATGTCCCTCAATTTAAGGGCCGACATCTTCATTATCTTCTTGATGGCGAACTCTCCATCCTTACCTTCCCTCCTTTATAGGGCCGACTTTTTTAATGGCTGAACATGTTCTCTTGATGGCGAATTTTCCAGACTTGGGCAAAATTTATCATGAATTTCATGCCCTTTGGTTGATTTTTTTGGTGATTTTTCTCAGATTTTTAACTGATTTTTGACTGATTTTCCAGATTTTTTCCATGCTTTTCCTGATTTTTTACTTTATTTTTCGATTTTCACTTTGATTTTTCAATGAATTTTTGATTTTTTGGTTCTAAGGATGGAAAGTTGACTCGCTGACCAGGGTTGACTTTCTAAAAATAGAAGTTTCTAAAAATAGAAAAAGCAAAATCCCTAAAAAATAGGGAACCCCGTTTGGTCCAAAAATGCCAAAAATGAAAAAGCGAAAAAAAAATAAAAAAACAAATTCCCTAAAAAATAGAAAGTGTCAGAATTGGCCAAAAGCACAGGCGATCCTCATCTCCCGGACCTTCTGAGCACTCCTGTGACGTTTAGGCACTGATTCAAGCATGGATTATTGACTTGGCTCGGATGATTCTCAAAAGACTGACTTGAAACTCTGAAAGAAGTGACCTCATGAAACCATTGCGCGGAGACAAAACCCTAAAAACTAGCAAACTATTGGGGGTCCCCAATTGCAATGGGGCGATGTGTGAAAAGGTCACAACACATACCATATCGCCAACAATGTTATTTAATTGGAGGACATGGCTCCACATGTTTTTCCTACTGCATGAGCTGAGTATTCCACCCTAGCTACCATTAATGTGGTAGTTAGGGTTTGTGGTTGTGGGTCTTCTCACCATTAATCCTAGGGATTATTGCAAGTTTCAAGTATCATCCTCCATACCTCCCCAATACCTTTTTGTGCATGTGGACATAGATTTTGTGTGATTTAGAGGAAAATGATGTTGAAAGGTATGGGAAAACCCATCAATATACTTCTCCGCTACCCGATAATCTCCATTCCAATTTTGGCCTCTTTGTGTATGGTATTTTGGGTTAGAAGCATGAGAATGAAAAGAACTTTTGAATAGACACCAAACCCTAACCAAAATTGTCTTGTGCACTTGTGTTTAGACGAACAAATTTGAGGACAAAAACATGTGAATCTATAATGATCAAAGGACAAAAACCCTACTAGTTCATGAGAAATCAAGAACAAAAAAACTTGTTAGCTGAAGAAGCAATTCTCATCCAGAGCCGCATTTGAGCTTTAATGGAAGCCTACATTGGCAATATCAAGCCAGTGTGACTTTATGGTTGTCGCAGTCGAAGTGGTTATTCCAAAGGCATCCTTGGTGGCAACTACCCACAAGGTCAAGCTAGACCGAAGTGCAAAAGGTTGTGAACATCAACCAAAGCCTCCCCTATCCATAAAAGTTGTTGAAGTAGAGTTTGTAATGCACTTCATGCTTTTTGTAAATATAAGAACAGCCATGTAACGGTTGTGTGTTTGTAAATCAAGTCTAAACAAGTATCAATGAATACAAATCTATGTTTTTGGCTTGGGTTCTCTAGATTGGTCATTGTATGAGTTATTCCTTGGGTTGTTGGTTATTTTCCATCTATTCCATTTAGGGTTAGGGTTACTGTAGGAAGGAAATTAAAAAAATCTACATTTCAACACTTGTAATATATTCAAACCCTAATTTATTTTCCTTGATATATAATTCTACAAAAAGGGCCCTTATGCAATAGTGGCTGCAATATATATAATGCAAGTCATTACACATGTTTATTTCTAGTTAAAAGAGGGAACCCTAATTCAGTTACATACTAATATCAATTAGTGATATTACTTGGGTATTGAAGCAATCGTTTAAATATTTTTTTGAAGAAGGTTTTTAAAAAATAGTTCCATAAAAATTTGAAATAGCTTCACTGTCACTTTACCTATCATTTTGAAATAGCTTAGGCTCCAAATAAAAATTTGATGCATGTAAAGGCCTGTGCAAAATTTTCCATATGGAATCAATTGTATCTCATTTCTCAATGTAGTTTGCTTCCACATTATTGAGTGTATTTGAATAGTTTCCTCGTGTTCTCATAAAGCATGTCAAGACAAGAAATGTCAACATCAACAATGTGAATCACATCGATTTTGGTCCCCACAAATTTAAAACCTTTGTTGCACTTTCCCAAAAATTGTTGTTTAGAATAACTTGCTCTATGATCTTTCCCTTAGGACCGTTAGAAAGAACCAAATTTTCCAACTTGCTAGAACAAATAATAAACCTTTGAGCTGTTTTTTCTTCAATCACTCTTTGCAAAGTGATATAAAATGAAGCAAATCTTGTTTCTCAAGGCCTCAATGATTCCCTAGATGTATTTTGGATGCATATGGGCTTCAATATATTTGTGGGTACTTCTCTACAATCAGCTTCGCAACTCCCACACAGTTTGTGGCACTATTAATAACCACTTGAACCATAGTCTCCATACCCACTTTAAGCATGGCATCCTCTAATATTTTGAAAATATACTGAGGTTTTCTTATGGTTCATGATTTCAATCACCTTCAAGAACATTGACATATCTGACCATCCATTACTCAATATAGTGCAACCTATTACTCTACAAGAGGCTTTGACCTTAGTTAATTTCCCGACCACCCTTTCTTTTGATCTCTCCAAAAGAGTTGTTCTAAAAGCCTCTAAAGTGGGAGGTATGCACCCTTTTCCAAAGTCTACAAGTTTCTGTACAATTTGAAAATGTGGATTGCTAGCTACATTTAATGGACTAACACTTGAATAAAATAAATCAGTTAATCCTTCATCCACATGTCCTTTCTCTACTGGCTTCCAAAAGTTGCTTAGTGTTCCATTCCCTATCAGCCCACTTGTCATGTCTTTAGGCATATTGGAAGAGGAAGACAAAAGATGAAGTGAACTCAGACATCTCTTGGATTCTCTATTTCTTTTGTGTTAATTTCAAATTTCCTACAATTGACAAGACATAGTCTTTCTCTAAACCAGTTACGATCTTTGGGGTCATACAATTGCATAGAATAACAACCCCTCCATGACCCCCTAAAGTGCCAAGTGGTCCACTACTCTTATTAAACTCCCAACAAAAGGATGACCATACAAATAGCATTTGCTATTATTACTGTTGCATCATATGTTTCCATCCCCCAACACATGATTTTGGACGAGCCATTGAGTTACAATTTGATGTTTTGGAAGATAAATAATAACATTTAATATTTAAAATAGGAATAGAATTAAAATATTAACAATTAAATATTATTTTTTTAAATGACATTTAAAATACTAGAAAATAATAATCAGAAATTTCCAATCAATTAAAAAATAAAAAACTTCACACATTGCCATTTATAATTATTATAAAATGCATTTATTTTAAATAGAAAATTTACCACGATATTAAAAAAATTAAGCTATTATCATATTAATAGTTTTTCTTTAGTATAATCTATAATTTAAAATGAAAGTATGAATTACGAATTATATTTATAATTTAAAAATCTACTCTACATATTTTAAATATATTAAATTAAAGTTACTAAAAATTTCCTAGTTCATGGGACTCTTAGTGATAATTCTAAAAAGGAGGGTCAAGAAAATGCTAAGTGGATTCCACCTCTACTCGATTTTTTCAAATTGAATCTTAAAAAGCTTCTAAAGGTAATCTTGGCTCATTTAGGGCTAGATGCTTTGTAAGAAATTCTTCAAGGGCTTTGGTCCACGCTGCAACAAAGAAACTAATAGTGGGAGCAAATAATAAGGCTAAGGTCCAAGCCCTCTTATTGGGTCTCTAGGTGATTGCTAACTTCGGAATCTCTTTTATCATCATAGCAGATTTGATGGTTATTAAATATTTATAATGTAATAAGAAATAGAGCCTCCAAATTGGCAATGGAGAATATTCTCCAAAAGGTATGGCCTTTATTGGATAATCTTGAACCATTCTCCTTTTTCCATTGTTTTCAGGAGGTCAACAAAGGAGACAATTACCTTGCCAACTATGTTATCAATCATAATGAAACCTTCATACCAATAATGATAGTTCAAAATGGAAAGGATTGGTTATTAATTTAGACATTATTGATCAAAGTGCTTCAAATGAGTGATAATAAGCGACATTTTCAATGTGAATTTGCTTCCTACTTCGGCTTGACATCTAGTGAAGTTGCTTCTTTGTCATAAATGGTACCAAAAGTCGATCTACATTCAAAGAAGCATCAAATGTGCTTTCTCAGCCCCATCTCAGGCCAGCATTTGGTGAAGCATTTCTACCCAATATTTTGAGCTCAACGAGGCCATCAGCTTAGATTATTAGGGGGTAGAAGTTCATAACAAGGTAATTTATCTATCGCCTCTACATTTGTCTTGAATTTGATGATTTTGTGAAAGATTTGACATTATTTAAGGCATTAGCAGAGTTTTATATTTATGAAGAGTTCAAAGGTGGCTTTATTACTATGTTGGCATTTGGAAGGTCCAGCAAGTCATCCCATTCTAGTCTCTAGTTGTGAGGCCCATGTTTTGGTCTCTATGGCTTCTTTCACAGAGTTAGAGGCTCGATTTTGGCTTTAACTAAGGTTGTGGAAGGGATGCTTGATTTTTGGTCTCTTTGTTCTTAAGTGTCAAAGCAAAGTTCATTCCCCTTATCCATAACACAAATGAGTTGCTAGAACCAAACATCCCATCTCACTCCTCATTTGCAGGACTAGGCTTGCAAACATGGCTAAAGGTCGCAATAAAGGTAAAGAGTTGGAATCAAAGGTTATACCAATTGACTAAATAATAGATTTATATATACCAGTCTATGTTATTTTACCAAGATGTATTATACAATGGCATAAAAGTGTCTTGCATCATAAGTGTATTTAAATCTTGTTTTTTTAAATACATCACCAACATATTGTTATAAAACTAGTACAACTAAAAATCTATGTAATCCTTTATATATTAAATCTTAAGTAAAATAGGGGGCGGGGGCCCTAGCTTGGTTGGCTAAGGAATTCCGTTGCGGCTCTGCTGGTCACGAGTTCTAGTCTCCCCCCGTCCCGTGGTACCGGAGGGCGTGTCGCGCCAGCGCCGCAGGTCACGTTAAAAAAGTTTACCAGGCGCACTGTAGTTTATAGGGGGTCGTGCTACCCGATTCCTGCAGTCTAACAAGAATAATTTAAAAAATCTTAAGTAAAATAGTGGCATGGTGTGATGGTTGAGTTGTTGTGTTGTTATTCTTGCCATCAAGGTTCAAACCCCATTGGGGTGTAATTGTTGAAAATTTATATTGGGAATGTCCCCTGTTTGTGACCTCACCAGTTCATAGCTCCAGGTCAAAAGCATTTACCCCTTATAAAAATTATAAAAAAAAAAATCTTAAGTAAAATAATTCTTAATTAAAAAAATAACCCAAACCTATATATATAATTTTCCATAAATAAAACAACTTTTAAATAAAAAATAATAATTCTAAAGTAAAATAGAAAACTCTTAAATTAAATAAAAAACTCTTTAAGATATATATATACATTGCTTATATAATATATAAATATTTAAGTACTATATACTCATATATTGTATACAAAGATCAAAGAAATATTATTATCTACATTACTTATATAGGTTATATATATTAATTATATATAAAAGTAATGTTATATATATATAGATCAAACAAATATTATAATCTACATTACTTATATAGGTTATATATATATATACATACATATATATGTACATATATATATATATATATATATATATATATGTACATATATATATATATATATATATATATTAAAAATAAAGCCTATACATTTATATATATGAGTAATATTACTTTTATATATAAGAAAAAAAAAATTCAAAACAACGTAAATGAAAAAAACACTTTTAAATAAATATATCTATCTATACATTACTTATAAAATATATATATATATATATAGAGAGAGAGAGAGAGAGCATATTCAAAATGATGTAAATAAAATAAAATAACTCTTAAAGTAAATATATCTATTTATACATTGCTTATAAGTTATAATATATAGATATGTGAATAATATCATTCTTATATATGTGTGAGTCCAGAGATATGTGAATTTTGTAACAATCTTGCCATTACAAATAACTTCAATCTTTTAGCCAAAGATCTCTACAACCCGCTATGAACTTGCTGTTCAAACACCACATGATCTGTAATTTTCCCTACAATTATACTTCTAAGGAAATAATGTAGATCTTATTTCACAAAAGTTGCTTCTACTTGAATTGACTTCAAACTCGAATAGTTTTTGAGTGTTGTTATAGAAGAATATGCCTTACAATAAATTATTTAGCCTGCAACCCCTAAACAACTAGAAGAATTGAAACAAGCTTACATAACAGAGAGGGTTTGAAACTTGGAATCCCCAATGTGGGGAAAACCAATAGGAAATGGTGATTGCACAATGTCATCTTCTTCTTTCAGCAATGACACCAATAAAAGAGCTCTAAAGAGTATTGCATCTCACACTTTCCGTTGTATCCTATCTCCATTGTACTGCTATGGAAAGATTGTACGGGGCATTGAGCAAACATCCATGAGGAACAACTGACTACCCATTGCCACTCATACATTTATCAACTCTTTCACTCTGCTCTCCCTTTAATTGTTTAGCTCCAACTCCTTTTATGCTTTGCTCAAGACATCCTTTCCAAGACCAAAGGAATCCCAATAACCCAGAATATGAAGACACCATATCTTGGTTGTCATTCATTTTCCCATTCAAATAGACAAGACTACTAGATATAATCTAAGTCACAAGGTTCGAATTCGAATTCGAGTTCGGCAGCTTTGAAATTCGGATGAAGTTCGGCGAGGAAAAAATTCAAAAAGTATAAAATTCGGATTAAATTCGCCTTATGTATTTTTATTTTATTTTTTAATAAATATAAGTAATATATCCATAATATTGTCTAAATACTAAATAGTTTAGCATTGATAAATAGATTTGAAATCATTACAAAGAGATGACACATTTATAAAATATAAACCATAAGAAACATGTGAAATCACGATTGCGAAGATGTTCATTTGTCAAAAAGGTACAATAACAGTCAAGACTTTAGAAATTCAAAAAAGCTCCAAGTCATCAAGAGCACTTGGCTAAGATGCTAGATCATCATCATCTGTATCACTACTCAATTCATCATCTGCAAAGTCAGGCTCATCTACAACTGGCACTGCCATGTCTTCAAGAATTTGTTGTTGTGAGGAAGAGTTCTTTGCTGATTTGTTCATGAACAATTTTAAATTGCTACGAACAAAGACGAGATCTCCCAACTTTCCAGACAACAACTTATTTCTCTTTTTGGAATGGATGTGGTCAAAGCAACTCCAGTTCCTCTCACAAGCTGATGAACTTGCCCCCTGACTCAAAATTCGAACAGCAAACTGTTGTAGCTCAGGAGTTTGTGCTCCATAGTTTATCCACCATCTATATCCAGGTATACGTGCCAAGTCATACTTGCCTGCTTGCATTCCAAACATCCCTTCTCCTTGTATTCCCAACATTGATCTCTTATTAGTGCTGAAATTGTTGCATTTGGTTCATACTTTTCAATGGCTTCATAAAGCCCTCCCATAATTTCAGAATCGCTTTTTCTATTAATAGAAAACAACTTAGGCTCCAAAAAACAAGCTGCTGCATGCAAAGGTGTGTGCATCATTTTCCATCTGCAATCAACTGTTTCCCATATCTCCATATATTCTGCTGCTACATTATTTAGTGCTTTTTGAATAGATTCTTTACAACGGTCCATACTTTCATAAAGCATGCCAAGGCAAGGAGAGTCACCATCAACCATACGAAGCACATCAACAATTGGTTCACAAATAAGCAAAACCTTTGCTGCACTTTCCCAAAAGTTGCTGTTTAGAATGATTTGCTCTATGTTTTTCCCCTTAGGACCTTTCGAAAGCACTGAATTTTCCCACTGATTGGAACAAATAACTGACCTCAAAGCTGCTTTTTCTTCAACCACTCTTTTCAAAGTGATATAAAATGATGCAAATCTTGTTTCACAAGGCCTCAACAACTCCCTAGACGCATGCTGCCTATAAAGACTCAATGTGAAACGATGATTTCGTATGAAATTAGCAATTGCTCTCCCTCTATGAATAGCTTCATGTACCCATGGGAATTTAGCCAAGTCATGAAGCAACAAATCGAGACAATGGGCTGCACATGGGCTCCAATATATTTGTGGATACTTCTCTGAAATCAGCTTCCCAGCTCCCACACAATTCGCTGCACTATCAGTTACCACTTGAACCACATTTTCCACCCCTACTTCAATAATGGCTTCCTCTAATATTTGAAAAATATACTCAGAAGTTTTCATGTGGTTCATGGTGTCAATCACTTTCAAGAACACAACACCATCAGGAGAAGACACCAAAACATTAATCAATGGCCTTTGACATATATCTGACCATCCATCACTCAATATAGTGCAACCTGTTTCATTCCAAGAGGCTTTGACATCAGCCAGTTTCTCGGTCACTCTATCTTTTGACCTCTGCAAAAGAGTTGTCCTGAAAGCCTCTGAAGATGGGGGTATGTACCCTTTGCCAAACTCTGCAACTTTCTGAATTGCATTACGAAAATGTGGATTTCGTGCAACATTGAATGGAATAGCACTTGAGTAAAACAAATCAGCGAATGCATCATCCACTTCTTGTTTCTCTACTGGTTTCCAAAAGGTGTTCAATGTTCCACTCTCTTTTGATACCCTTGCCGGTTTGGATAGACTAGAAGAGGAAGACATAACAGAAGTGAATCTAGATACATCTTCTTCAATTCTTTGTTTCTTTTGTGCCTTCTTCATTTTTCCTACAATTGAAGATGATTTCTCTTTCTCTAGAATAGCTCTAAGTGCTGGAGAAACACCTGTACATGGCACAACACCTCCACCTGCAACCCCTGTAATACCAAGCAAGTGGTCCATAACCCTCATTAAGCTTCCAGTGATATTTTGTGGACATAAATTACACCTGTTGTTAACACCATCACGGGTCATATGCTTCCATGCCTCAGAAGTTGATTTGTTCGGAGCCATTAAATGAAAATCTGCAAGTTTCAAAAGAAAAATAATAATCTGTTAATGGTTCCAAAAATATTAAATATTATGATGCAAATCTTCTTTCCTAATTTGTTAATGCTTGCTCTTACAGTAAACTTTCTATTGCAAATTGCAGTGAACCAAAGACTAAATTTGATGTGCGTATTTTAGGTGAACATATTCATATATTATAGCACACAGTTTTATTAAAATCTGCCTGAAGTTGCAGTTAACCAAAGACAATTTTCTGTGCTTATTTTATGTGAACATGTTCATATATTATTACACACATCTTTATTAAAATCTGCTGAGTGACTAAACTAGATATTTAATAATAATAAATGTTATAAATGGTAGCATGTTAAAAAAATAAAATGAACAACCTCACATATTATTAAAATATACCTTTTAATAAAAAATAGATTTATTTTGTTATTTATATTTTATTATTTATATTTTAAATTTATATTATTTAATGTAAATATATTTATATTAAAAAAAATAATGTAAATATATAATATAAATAACACAATTTATTAATTATTGAATATAAATATATTTTCATTAAAGAATATAAATATATTATAAATAACATTATAACACAATAGACCTATTTTTATATTATAAATTTATATTATTTAATATAAATATATTTAGATTAAATAATATAAATGTATTATATAAAATAAATAATAAAATATAATAAATAACATAATAAACCTAATTTATAATATAAATAATAAAATATAAATAACATAATAAAATACAAGATTTCGAATATTTATAAAACCAAACGCAAAATTATAAAAAACCTAAAAAAACAATGTCGAAGCCTACCTGGAAATGCCTGCAGAGAGTTGGAAGAAACCGCTGCCGCGTGAGATATTGCCTTAGTGCAGAGAGTTGGAAGAAACCACCGCCGCGTGAGATATTGCCTCAGTGCAGAGAGGGAAAACGCGTGATGGATGAAGCTTGAAGGTCGCACGCAGAGGAGTGGAGTGTTGCAGAAGAGTCGCGCACAGATTGAGGGTCGCGAACTTCCTTCCGGTGCAGGTGCTTCAAAAAACGGGTCAAAAGAAATTTTAGCCGACAATCCTCATTCGCTGTGTGTTCGAGCATTGCTTAGGGCATAATTTTATGGGAAAATAACGCGTCTAAAACGTTGGAAACGCTTTTTGAAACCCTAAAAAATACTCTTTAAAAAAAATTTAAGTGAAAAAGGAGCCGTACGAATTTAATGCCGAACTTCAACGAATTTTTAAAAAAAAATTCAAATTCGTAAAAATTTGAACCTGAAGCTTGATATTCGCCGAACCTTGTGACACAGGATATAATAGGACGAATGTTCCTTGCCCCGTGCTAAACCACCACAACACATACAGAACCAACATAACACCAGTGAATCTCCATTCCAATACTCTTAGTGCCACCTTGATGTATCTTGCAGACAAAACAACCATGATTCTCTGTCATGTCCCAAATCTTCTTTAAGCTGGGCCGACTTGGTTTTTGTACTCTAGTGTTTTTAAACACTAGCAAATAATTAAATAATAAGTTAGTTTGTGGCCGACCTGTCTTACGGTTGGCGCCATTAGGATTTAAAATTTGAATTTTGTTTTCTTTTGTGTCCGACTTCAATCGAAGTGGCATGGTAGTTAAGTATATATAGTTGGTATTGATCTAGGATTAACTATCACAAAAATTGGACTAAGTCTGTGTAGAGTTTTGAGGGCGTGGCTTCTCAGGCTCACTCCCTCAAGTGCGTAGCTCTCTGGGCAGTTTTCATGTCAAGATTTCTTCATCCAGCAGACTCTCATCTCAAGCTATTCCTTCTTTCAGGCTTCAACAGCGATCAGTGGAGGTAGAAAATTCATTCCACCATCCGGGCAAAGCCGCTGGCTCTAGCCAGCGCCACTGGAATCTACTGATAGCAAATCAAAGTCGCGCAAGCTCCCACAAGCATCTTTCATCAGGCGATAGGAGGTTACAGCGAATTACTTGGAGTCCAACGCCCAGGCTTCTTATTGAATCCAAGACAAAGCCTGTGTTAGTGGCGTCCTACTAGGATTAGAGTTTCTACGTACACCACATTTGATCCAGATCTGGGCAGTAATAATATGCGGGGCATGAGTATATCTGGCTTGGTGCCACTGCAAGGGCGACAAGCCATAAGCAATATTTAATTGCCATAGTCCGAGCTAGTCAATTCTGGGGATGTCGTCTCTCATCAGGCCTGGAGTTGTATGAAATCATCTCTCATATTCTAATTTCAGATACTGCCATTTTCATATTTCCGACTCTGGATCCTATTGTTTTGTGTGATTTGTGGACTACTGTGGTGCGAACTTTTAATTTCCAGTTGCTTGTTATATACGTATGCTATATTTCAAGTGTAGAATCTGAACATTGTGTTGAAGCCTTTGAGTTCGGTATTCTGTCCAATTCAAGTCTGCCCTAGTTTATTTCATTCTCTGCTGATTCTATTCTTGAAGTTTGATAGAGTTTGATGTTTTTCTTGGACTTCTATGGATACGTAACAATCCTCCAATGTAGCACAGATTCTCATATTTTATCTGCTTTCAACTAATTAATGTTAAAATTGTGAAGGAAGTAACTTATAGAAATTAACTCCTTGTTTCTTAGGCATGTGTGTACACTTTTTGCAGCTTTTGATTGTATCTTTGAAGTCGCTATTTCAGGTCTCTGACACAAGCCATGTGTTTTATCGATATAAATCTTTGTATTATTCTGACGTGATTGTGGCATATTAATATTTGAATATTTGGTAATTGTTCTACTTGTCAAGGAACCATAAGGCAATTTCTCAGCGAGTGACCATAACCATGCAAAATCTTATGCTTCAGAATGTTTTCATTGTGGAATTGTTGTTCTCAAATGCTATCAACAAGGTCAAGCTCAAGCATATCCAGATGTGTTCTTTCGAGGCCTATTTTCACACAAATTTGAGGAACTGACAACAGCTGTGAAAAGTATAACCAACAATTCCAACCAGAAGTGGCTCCATTTCAGTATGAACCAGATTTTTTAAATGGGCTGAAATAGTTTAATTTCAATTCAAAATATATTAACCTGTTGAATTGGTTTGATTCAACTTGCTTGAACAGACAGGATATGATCCAAGAACAGTATCAAACTCTTTATATTGCTGTCATGTATGGATCAATTAAATCCTTCAGGTACTACACCCAACTTATTACTGTCATGTACTCCCCTAAATCTTCTTCAACCCTGACATCCTCGTCATCTCTCCATACCACTTTGGAAGAAAAATGAAATAAACATTTGCCCTTTATGTTTAAGAAAACATGTCTAGTCACCTATCAGATTTTGAATAAAAAATGAAATCTATATCTGCTCTCATATACTTGAGAAGATTTTTTTTCTTCATTTGTGCCAAAGATCAGGCACCAAAATGTCATGCTATCGTAAAAATTGAGGAAGCAACCAATTTTTATTTAATAAGCAGTATTGAAGGAAATAAAAGAGAGAGTGTTAAAACTTTGGAAGCCAAAACTGTAAATTTGTGAAAGCTTGCAGGAAACAAAGGGTCTTTTCTTTGGGGAAAACCATGTGAATTACAATGCAGCTCTTCCATTCCTCTATCTACATTTTACTTTCTTCAAAGACCACTCACTACAAAATTAGAGCAACAGAATTCTAAATTATATATATATAAAACAATGAAAGAATAGAAAACTACCTCTTTATCATTCTGGTATTTTGTTATACTCATAGGGTTCTGCGAGCACTGAAAATCATGGAGAAGAACGGCATCCATAAGTAACGAATTTAACCTCAAATACTATGCCTTGGTAAATACATTCTAAAGACACTTTGAATTCACCAGTAAACTTACATCCATAATGGCAGCCTGAACTTTTGGATTCTGAAATGCCATGGCAACATCAGGATTTGCCATGATTTTTGAAATTACCTCTTCTGGTGTGAGTCCTATTTGCTCTGCATAGAATAACCACCCAGAATAACTTAAAGAAAATGAAGATACAGAAATCATGGCTTCAAGGCATGATATTTCAGTGACAACAATATATTGTTGAATCAAATAACATGCAGAAGGAGCTACGAAGTGTATACCGTAAACAAGATGCAGCTAATAATGATAAAACAATTAATTTTAAACTCAAGCTTTCAGAGGTTCCCCAAACTACAATCATCCTATGGCTCAAATACAGAGGCTATACTTTAATATTCTGCAGCAAATTCAAAAACTTAATACCACATAATGTTTGGGCATTCTTCGTATTTCCTCAAAGGTAGTATGAACAAAAGTATAAAAAATTACCATTTTGAACTTTGAAACTGAGAAAAATCTCATCTTAGAGATAACCAGAACAGAGAGTAAAAAGAAATAAAATCATCAGTTTCAAACAAAACACAAAAATATAAAGGAAAAAAGACCCTATTGCTAAAATGTGGACCCAACTGAGGTCAAAATACACAGACAATTAAAGAATATTTACAATAGCTACCAGGAAACCCAATCATGAGGATGCCCTCTCAACATCCCCGTATCCACATAAACTGGTGACTCTATTTTTGAATAAGATAGCAATACACTTATTTATGTACTCCTGTATTATGATTACAAATGGCACCCCGAATCTGTTACCCAGACCTCACACCACTACAAGACTGACAATTACTCTTGTTTTGTATATAAAATGCAGACAGTAGAACAAAACTAACAAACAGAAAAGGAATAAGGCTGAGAATCTTGTTTAAAATAAAAAATGCTCTCTGTTCAAATAAATAAATTCAATTATGAATATACTTCATTATTATTTGTATATGCTATATATTAAATAAATAATGCACAATACTTCAATTTTTATATAATTTAATAATTATAAAATAATGCACAATGATGTTTATTTGCACTAATCAATGTATCATTCATTATTTATTTGTATATATTTATTATTAAATAAATAGTACAATTTTTATTTGTATATCCTTTCTACACTTGTAAATTTGTAATGCACTAAATAAGTTAATTATACAGTTCATTTTTAAATAAGTGGTTCAATTTTATTAATTATTTCCTCGGATAATTGAACTATATGTTGTGTTACACAGGGACACATCCTTCTGCCCAAACCCTACGTCCCCATCCCTTGTGGCGTTTTGAGGATGGGGGGACGGCAGGGGACGTCCCCCAGGCGTCCCACCTGATTTTTGAAAACTGGGGGACAGCAGGAAACGCGTCCCCAAAAAAGGGGACGGCTGGAAAATAAAAGGGAACGCCTAGGCGTCCCTGAAACGGCTAGGGGATGGCTAGAAGTGCCCCAACCGTATCAGGGATGCCCAAGCGTCCCCCTTTCGTCAAAGTAAAAAATGTTTTGATTTTTGGAAAATTAAATAAAAATTGCTTGATAAATATTAAATATTTCATTATATTTGATAAAACATTTAATTTTTAAACAAACTATTTAATTTTATTGTCAAATTAAATAAAAATTACTTGGTAAATATTAAATATTTCATTAAATAAAAATTGTTTGATAAATATTTAAATATTTCATTATATTTGATAAAACATTTAATTTTTAAACAAACTATTTAATATTATTGTCAAATTAAATAAAAATTGCTTGATAATTGATAAATATTAAATGTTTTATCAAATATTAAATATTAAATGTTTTATCAAATATTACATATTAAATATTTTATTATATTTGATAAAAATGTTTTATCCCCATTTGAATGGCATTGACTAAATAATAAAATATTATTATATTTACTTTAGTCATTCAACCTAAAATTGAACAAAATGCTTTTATATTTAATAGTTAAGTTATTGGCATTGCTGTTAGTGTTTACCTTTATCTTTATATTGTTGTTATATCGCTGTTATACTACTGTTATACTCTTTATCTATGCACATATTGTCATATTGATATTGTTGCACATATTTGATATTTCAAATTGCTCTCTTTCTCTATCTATATATAATATACTTTTAAAAATTCATAAATATATCGAAAAATTCCTATATCGCCGTCCCCCCACCGTCCCCAAAAATCTGCCCTTGGACTGCCGTCCCCGAAACACGTCCCCTACCGTCCCCGTCCCCGAAACGCCATGGAACATAGACTATATGATGAAATAAAAATTAAAATTGAATTATAGGATGAAATAAAATCTGAAACTTGAAGGTCTGAATCATAAATTTTAGACTTTTTGTTAATTATTTAAGTTTCATTTGTTTCAAATCTTTGATTTTAGAACATATTATTCAATGTTTACCTCATTACATCATTATGATGGTAATCAATTCTAGCTCCATTGGAAAACTCTACTTCAAAATTATTTGAGTTCACCTTTGTGGAGGCATGTAGAAATGGTACAACAAATTCCAAGTGGTAGGACATATGTTTGAATAGGCAATAGGTGTGATCAGCGGTATACAAGTTCATAGAATCAGGTGAAAGCTCATTTCAATACCATTCCTAGATTGGAATCAAAGCCTATCAAGGAAAGCTTGGTGCACCTATGTTGGCTTATAAAATAGTAGAATATATCAAAGAGCAAGTGGAAGCAAAAGCAATAGTTGTCAATAGAATAGTGCATCACTTGAGGAGAGGAATGGGCTCGCAGAGGCCACTTGCTTCTCCATCTCATACACATGGTGTTGTCTTTGATCTTGTAGTAGAAAGCCATCCATTTTTGGGTAAGAATGAAGAAGAGCCCATTAATGTGACGAGAGCAAAGGGACCATTGGTGAGGGCATTTAAAAATGATGCTAGAAAGATTAATCACCAAACTATTGCAAGATGCCTCTATGCAAATGGTTTGTCCTTCGATGTTGTTTGATCACCATACTAACAAGAAATGATAAGAAAAGTAAGTGTAAGCTCCAAAGGAGTACATGGGTCCAAGTTATGAGAAGGTATGTAGCACCTTATTGTCAAAGGAGCTCAAACATATAGAAACTTAATTGGCTCCCATTACCGTCTAATGTAAAGAAATAGGTGTGTCTATCAATTCTAATAACGAAAAGATGTAATAAATAGGTCATTAATCAATGTGATTGCAATGTGCTCTAAAGGGGCAATGTTTTTTAAAGTCGTGGATTGTGAGGGGAAGGTGAAGAATGCAAAATTTGTTGTTGGCATCCCTACACAATCCATTCAAAAATTGGGTCCTCAAAGTGTTGTCCAAGTCATAATGGGCATAGCAATTGGTATATTGGTTTAGACATGGTTCTCACATATATTTTAGACACCTTGTGTTGTGCACTCACTCAACCTCATGCTACAAAAGTTGGGTAAAAAAATGCATTGGATCAAACAAATCTATGTTGAGGCCAAAGAATCCAAATGTTCATCACAAAAAACATGTTGCATGCATTTTTAGATCATTCTCACAACTAGAGCTATTGAAAATAATTCAAACGATCAATTTTTTTAATTTTATGTTTAATTTTAGTAATTTATCTTTAAAATTCAAGCACACATTCTTCTTTGTTTTTTACTTTCTTTTTTTTTTCAAATAGGTTGTTGAGAAGATTTACATACAACACAATCATGTTGAGATAACTTATGAAGGTGCAAGAGGTGCTTTTTGGCATGGTCATTGGCCAATCATGATCCATATGGAGGCAATCCAGCACTAAGAGGGCACCAAATATAAAGCAAATGATTCTAGATACACTTAGGTGGGGTTGTGTGGAATTCTTCTTAGTTTCAATGAACCCATCATGAGCATGATCCGCTTTATCTAACACAAATAAGCTATATTTGGAAAAGATATACGATGGCATTGACTCAATGAGTGAGAAGATGAAATTCATCATTAATGCACAAGAGCAAGATCCTCATGAAACTTTCTTCAAAGAGGTGCAATCAATTTGTATTGAGCAGTGGACCAAAATGACCACCCCACTTCATCTTCTTGCCTTTGTGTTGACTCCAAAATATTACAGCAGAAGATCCTTGCTATGCCAACAAGGGTGCCACCA
>VDFB02087552.1:0-27409 GCA_007258455.2 Sequoia sempervirens | reverse complement strand
TGCTTTGATGGATGTCCACACCTTGTTGCAAAGATCCCATTTGGCATAGACTGGGAGGATGGTAGCAAAGGTTTTAGAGTCTGGTTTTACACCTGTAAATTGCATTTGGTTGGAAGTTTCTCAAGCATCTCAACAAATCCATTTTGTTAATATCGCGCAATCAGGGCGTTCCATGAGAACAGTGCGTTTGAGGCATCCTGTCAAACAGTTTAGGTGTCTTGTGTATGCTTCCCCATTTTTGCATATCTTACAATCATGTCATTCTGTAAGTAATTTTTGGAGGCATTCTGTCAAATAGATCACGTCCCTTTGTCTATGCTTCCACGTTTTGCATACATATCTCTCAGGGCAGTTGCAGCTACAACATCTGACAAAATTCCTTCATCATTTTATCCTATAATGGATGTCCAAAGCTCCCATTTTCGCACAGGCTGTGAGGTTGCTGGCAAAGATCGCGGAGTCTGGCTTTAAACCTGCGAATGGCATTTGGTTGAATGTTTCTCAATCCTTGTTTTCAAACGCATTTGGTGCGTATCGGACAATCATGGCATTCGATGAGACCTCAGTTCTTCAAAACCTATAAAAGAAACTTATAAAAGAACCTTATAAAAGAAGGCACAACCTATAAAACCTATGTTTCCATGCCAGCATGGTAAACGAATTTGGTAAACCCCAATAAATCGTAACTAATTCGCTTTAAACCACTGCAGACAATACTCCCACTGAATTACTCCTCTCTCGCCCAACTGTAAGCAAGCTGTCAACATATACAAGGAGACGTAGTCAAAGAATAACGCCATGTACGGACTCTTTTACACGCTCCATCAGTTTGAACGCCTCTGGCTCAAAATTTAACCATATTTTGAACTATTCAGAATATATTTTGAAGGCACGCCTTACTTTTTCTTTATAAATATGACCGGATTTCCCATCTCCTTCAGTATCTTCATCTGCTCCTGCATTGCTAAGTTATCTGGTATTTTTCCATTTACCTGAAGCTCTGCAGCATTTCTTCTCAATATGGGGAAATCAATGCTTATCATGATCATAACACTTCTTGTCTTGCTCAGTTCAATGTCTAACTTCAATGTCTCCGCAAGAAGTTGTTCAAACTGTAGAGGTCATATTCGAGATCCTAAATGCTGCAAAGCTTCAACAGAAGCTGTGTCACCAGTGAAAACAGCGGTGGAGCATGATAGCATTCTGATGGGAGACGTTAACAAGAATGAGAAGGGTATTTTAGGAAGCTGTTCAAACTGTAGAGGTCATATTCGAGATCCCAAATGCTGCAAAGCTTCAACACAAGCTGTGTCACCAGTGAAAACATCGGTGGAGCATGATAGCATTCTGATGGGAGACGTCAACAACAATAACAAGGGTATTTTAAAAAGTTGTCCAAACTGTAGAGGTCATATTATAGATCCTACATGCTGCCAAGTTTCAACAAAAGCTGTGTCAGCTGGGCGTGTTTAATATCCAGAGCTAGCATGCTGCAAATTTTTGAAAAGAGCTGTCACCATATCCGCTTATATTAAAAAGCCTTAAATAAGTTAGAAGGTATAGATAAATAAAACATGCCATTACGTTTTATGAACGGATGAGTTGAATACTAGTTTGGTTTTTTTTTTTTTATTTGTTTAGTTTATTTATTTAAGTTTTTTTTGTTTATATATGTATGTTTGGTTTAAAAATGTTAATTGTATTTTCTATTTTTAGAATCAATATTAGATTACTGACATTTAAAATAATAAAATTGAATGACATTTGTAAACTATTTTTCATGTTTATAATTTTCTAATTAATAGCACTTTAGAGATTTATATCTAGTAATATTTATTGACTAATCAATAGATGAATCATTGATACCATCTAAAGGAAGATTAAATTACGCTTTTAGATTTTTAGCTAGTGTTGACCTAGATCCCAACTTTGATTTATACTAGATACAACTTTGACTAGTATAGTTAAAGTTGGGTTTGTTCATTACAATAAATATTTGTTAAATATTTGATGATTAAATGATTTATTTATATAGAGTCTTTTAAGTTTGATAGTAAATAAAATAAAATAATTATTAACTAATTCTAAAATGAAACAAAATAATTACAAAATATTTTTAATGTACATAACCTTTGTAATTTGATTGGGTAATTTTTAGTTTAATAATTTTAAAATATAAATATTATCATCTAGTGCAACCTCCTATATTATATGGTGGAAAATGGTTGTTGGTACACTTGTAGAGCTCTCTACATACTAAAAACGATCTAAATTACAAGTAGTAAGAAAATAATAAATATTAATATTTCATAGAGCAAAAGCAAGAGTAAAAAAAATGTTGACAACCATTTCATATTAATTAATATGAAGGAATTTGAATTGAAAGGTATTTTTGAGAAAGGAAAAATCTAATAGAAATTCTTCTTTCTAATTTTGACATGATTAATTCCATATTCATAAGATTGTGAATGTTTCTTTACATTTTGGGATAAATAAAATATAATACTTTCTTGCATGTGATTATAATGTTTCCTTGTCAAACATTGTTTTTAAGGAATAATATAAAGTCCAAGAAGTGTTAACATCTTAATACTTTCTTCCCCTAATGAGGCACAAGAAGTTGAAACACTTAAAACATATTGAAGTTTTAACTTAAAGAAAATCAAAGCTAAGAACATAATTGTTTAACAATGCTTGAGATATAAGAAAATAGCATTTGGAAAAAAATGTTGATAATATTTTTTAGATCCCACTCACTCATGATCTATCAAGATGAACAAGACGTGAAAATTGTAGATGTAAATCAATATATATATATATATATATATATATATATATATATATATATATATATATATATATATATAACCAAGTTTTTTCCATATAAAAGTTTGAAAAAAAATTCATTCCTCGTATTAAAGGTGTTTTACAATTTATTGTATTCGAATAAATAAAATGTTAAGATTGCAGATGTAAATATATATATATATATATCCAATATTTTTCCATCTAAAAAATTGAATTTTTTTTTCATTCCTTATATCTATTGTACCAATATTTTTTCATCTAAAAACTTAAAAATTATTTCATTCCTTATATCAAATGTCCTTATAATAAATTGTATTGGAGCAATAAAATAACATAGTATGCAAACAATGATTACATAGTTGTAGGGAAATCTTATGAAATTGCAATTCTTGGCCAAGGATGAAAGATATAAAGGCTAAAGGTATTGAATATTATAACTTTTTGTACCTCTACAACAAAAATAAAAACTAAGGGATTTCATGCAAAGTGCATATTTGGGGTAATCCAAACACTATGAAAATTCAGTACTTAGGTTGGTTAGACATACACCTGCTTTTTATTTTTCTTGAAAATTCAGTACGACATTGAAATTTCAAATTTTCACCAAATAGATTTTTTTTTCAAAAAAAAGGAATAGTATCTTAGAAACTACATTCAATTTGCTACAAATTTTGTTCTTACATATTTTTCAAATTATATTAATAACTTATTCAAATTTCTATGTCAAGTTGCTTAACTCTATTGTTTTGAATTTTCATCGACACTTAATGGCCTAGTTTGAACCCCCATGATCCTACACTGACCCCTTGGTTCTATGTCAAAGGGGGAGAACAATACAATTTTTTTTATCCTTTTCCATTGATGTCAAAGGGGGAGAGATAGAGAGAATCATGTAAGGAATATTGTGTATGTTGTCTTTGATGGTTTTTCACATCTTATGTTGTCATCAATGACAAAGGGAGAGATTGTTGCAAGTATGAAGTTGTTGTCATTGATGTCAACAAGCTTATGTTGTCATTGGTGTAAGTTGTGTAGTTGTTGAGAGAGGTTGTTGCTTTGGTTTGTTGCATTCTTCTAGTTATGGTTGTGGTATTGTTAAAGATGTTGGGGATATTTAGAAATTTGATAAAAAGAGGAAACAGGGCATTGTAGAGGTCTTCTAGTTTTTCTTTGAATTTCTTCTGGGTTGAAGACCTGCTTGAGTGTTTTATATGTGTTAGTTAGAGGTGTTCAGAGTTTCTATATCCAAAATTTGGGCTTTTGGATTGATGTGCAACATATGTTATGTTCACCAATGTGAGAACTAGTTTTGTAGTGTTGTTTACAGAGGTGTTTGGGAGAAATGTTCTTGCTCCATGTTTATCAATATTTTTTCTTTAGGTCTTGCAATTCTAAAGGTATTTTGATGGTGTCGATCTCTTTCCTTTGTCAATAGGATTCGGGGTTTGGTGCTCAAAAAGATGGATTTTAGAGTTGCAGTGGTTGGAAGTGTAGGTTGAGTGTATTGGGTGTGTACATTCTAAATGTGTGAAGTTGTTGTGGAGGATTTTGATGGATTTCAAGATGTTAGAGGAATATTCTTGATCAAGATGAGGCATGGTGTGTGGTTCAGAAGTCATCCTTGGATTTGAGGAAGTGTGTACTTCAAAGATTAATGTTGTTTGCATGGGTAATGGTCGACCTAGTGTTTACACTACATTATTAGATGTTTAAGTATTAATGAAGGTACAGTGTGGCATGTAAGAGTTTATTTGGGTCCCAATTAAGTTTTGTATTGGTCCACTTTCATTCCTATCCACTATGGGAATTCTTAATGCAGACCTATTTTTGAATTTGTAAAGTGTAAGGTGTGTGTAGTTAACTTGAAGATGTTTCTCAAGCTGTGGATGGTATAAATGCAAGGTGAGATGGTGTGTGGAATAGAATTGAGTGTTGTGATGCAAAATTAAGTGAAGTAGTGTGAAATACAGTGTGAGTTGTAATTCAAGATTGCCAAATGCAGTGAGTTGGAGGTATCTTGATCTCTTGAAGAGTACGAGCGTTATTAGAGCTATTGTGGTGGATTATCTATTGCATTGAGATTGTGTTCTCTATGTAACATCTTATCTTCTTTCTTCTTTCTATTTTGACAGTGATCCTGGGTTCTGATGCTTTCTAGACAGTGTGGCCTATTTTGGTAGTGATCCTCTTTGTAATGGTTTTGATATTACTTATATTGTGAGCTAATACTCACTGTGGTTTTTCCCTCCTATGCTTTTCCACTTAAATCTGGTGTTCTCTTGTGTATGGTGTTGGTAGTTTGATTTTCTATTATCTTCTTTTCATGTTTATACATTACAATAGATTAAAGTTTTAATGAATGCACATGGATTTGATTATCATTGATGGTTTTGAGTTTTTAATTTGATACAACTAATTCACCCCCCCTCTCAGTTATCTTGTCCATTCAACAAGAAGTTTAGAACTAAAATAAATTTTAAGGTATCATAGTAGGATCATATAAACTTGAACAAACATAGAAAGAGCCTATGCACAAATATTTATCACCATGGTAACTTTAGGGTCCACTTGAGTTGAAACAACATCCTAAAGTTCAAAAATCACTAATAATCAAGCTTTCAAGAATGAACTTTTACCAAAAAGTATTTGAGTCCACCACTAAGTGACAAGAGTGGGTGAAATCTAAATCTATTTGTCCAATCTAGCAAAGTATCATTCATATAAAAAGGGAAGATCCTCATAATCGTTGAATTGATTCCAAGGTTTGTCTTCAATTCTTAAAATGATATTTTTAGGAAGAGCCTTCAAATTTTTTTATATTGACTAATATTTGGGAATAGGTAGTAAGACTAAAATTTGAGGTAGTAGAGTCCATATTTAGGAATTGACCAATACTTTTACTAATAGATTCAAATTAAGGGTCACTCTAAAATGCAAGAGGGAGATTAGGAATTCTAATTAAAATGGGAAGAACATTAATGTGTTCTATGAGAGGGTTGAATTAAGAGAACTAGGGCTTGAGAAATAAGCAATGCTGACCCTACATCCAAAAACCACCATCCAAAACTACCTCCCTATTTGTAGTTGATTGGAATATTGTAACAAAAAATTTCCCTAGAACAAGGATATAGGTCAATATGTTTAACCATAAGCAGTAGCTATTAATTCATAACCAATTGTTCAAATAAGACAAGGAAAAAAATGGTTAAACATGTAGATCAATCCATTATTATAATAATATTTTTTATTGCTAATCACATCTTATCCAAATATAAGAAAATGGGAGGATTGAGCACAAGAAAATGGTTTACTATGTATGAATCGAGGAGCCTAATTCTAAACACTCACAAGGAGATACTAAAGGATACCTATAGTAGCAATTACCACAGAGTTTAGTGGGAAAATCTATAACAATTACCAATAGGAAAGTCCATGTAACACCTATAAATTCTATGGAAAGAGCAAGGATGCTAATAGAAGGAAAAGTGATATTCATCTCCAATTCCACCACTAAATCACAATTTGCAAAGAAATTAGCCCCAAAATCTATGTCAATATTTCTTATACAAAAGTGAAGTAGGAAGATGTTTAAAATTATTTACATGGAAGTGGTACTGGAAAGAAAAATTAACATTTCCCTCAACTAATTTAGATTAATCAAATAATGTTTATAATTTATGTATAAATTAATTAATTTATAATATATCAAAATGGTAAATTAAATATTTATTTTATAAAATTAAAGAGAGAAAATAAGAAATTTAGTTATAGTGATAACAAAGCACGAGTTAGATATTATCTTAAATTATTTTACTACAAAGTAGTATAGGAAGGAAAAGTGAACTTGTTCTTAAATAACTTAAATTAATTAAATTATGTGTGTAAATTAATTTCCTTATATTTAGTTTTAATAATAATGTTGAAGAATGTGTTTTAGAGTTTAGTCTTAAAATCAATTACCCCCATACGAAAATAAGTTTAGCTATCTTTAAATTTTAGAACGATGAATTGGACTATAATGAATTAGGAAATAGCTAATTATTTTATCTCAAATTTTAGCATATATTTAAATATGCATACATGTAAACATGTAATTTATGCAATTAATCTTAAAATATAATTGCATAAAATTAACATGTAAGAAAATAAAGCATGCAATCAATTTTAAAACATAATGTATCTAAACTAATAAGGAATGAATATATATGAAGATATATAAAATTTATTTTTATTTTTGTAATCATTAACTTTTGTGTGATGTTAGGATAGGATAATAATATATAATATTAATGTATACATAAGTGTTATAATATTGAAAAAATTATAAAATATAAATTTTAAAATACATTTATATAGTATATGTCTTTTATATATTGTCTTCTTTTAGGTTTATGTATTATCTTTATGCTATAAAATTAAATTGTATACCATATTTCCAAGGTTAATATTTAATTGTAGGTGCCAAAAGTAAAATAATTAAAATTACACTTGTAGTCAACACATATTAAATATTAGATCTATATTTCACCTATTGTAACAAATAATTATTCATATGAGTGTATATTTGATTAATTTCACAAGTTCCAATAACGCTCCCAAACTTAGTACTATCTTTTGAAGAGACATGGAGCTTGTCCCCACCATATCTCTACTATTAGACAATTTTGGAAATCCCAAATGCTTACAAAGAGTAAAACCAAAGGAAAATTCACTTGCAAGTAGAAATTAAAATGGTAGAAGATGAGTCATAGATAAACCATAAATGGACCAATGACCAAGTGTGCCAATAATTTACTAGTAAAATACCTTAAGGGTTTGGTTCTATGTTAAAGTCCTAGTTCCATGAAATTTTTATCATGGTAGTAGAGATAGGTCACCAATGTCAAGCAAGCTAGAAGTCATGAGCACCCATAATGTGGCTCAAGGGGGTGTTGAAAAATAAGCCATAACCATACCATAGATGAATCAATTCCTAAGTGAAATAGTTACTCAATGGTAGAACACCCAATTTGAAAATGGCTAGTCCTAGAATCAACCCCTAACTAGTTCTTGAAAAACATTAGCACATAATAGATTAGGGTGATGAATTGACATTTTTAATTAAATACATCTACAAATATAACCTCAAATGTCTTCAATTCTCTACTAAAAAAATTTGTTACAAAATTTTGGTTTGATTTTTACCTGATAATAATAATTTCTATAATGTATTCCATGTGAAATAACAAAGGTTATACTAGAGCCAACATTTTAGCTTGGATTGCCAAGATAGAAAATATATTATTAGTTGGGAATGATAATAAAAAATGCTATTTTGAAATTAAATGAAGAGGATATCACACCTAGCTTTCGAAAAAATGATGAAGAATAAGTATTGATGGGCCATATAATCTTGATATTGCAATATAGAAAAACGTATTCTTATTGTACTACTTAAGATATAAAAGTTATAGCTATTAAAGTATTGTTTGCAAGTTAAACTTGAGCTCCATGATGTTGACCTTATCCTTTGCAAAAAATTATTTGGTGCATTGAACTATTGTAGGTTATAAAATTGTTTTGGTTGATTGATGTGTAAGAGCTTGTAATATTTAATAGTTCCTTACTGAGATCGCTAGATCACATGGGTTATGTTTCCTGAGATAAACCCCATAAATTATACATTACTAAGATATTGTGAAGTGAAAAAATTCTTATAACACGTGGGATTGATTTTTGTGACAAATACATAAATAAATGTATTATTGACTAATAGTTTAGAGAGATTTTTGGATTGCAAGGGTCGTGTTTTCTTAGGTAAACCCCTTGATTAAGCACTTTGCTAAAATACACTAATGTGTATAACTATCATATAATCTATAGGATTTATTTTTCTAGTTGATGTATAAGGACTTGAAGTATTGAATAACCGAATATATGTGTTGTGTAACACATGTTGAAATGCTGGTGCTACAATTTGTATTATGGAACACGTCAAACCCATTATCCATCATGTGAATCAGAACATGACATAATATTATGAAGGCTTCTAGCCTACAACTCAAAAACCATCAACTATATTTACATCCATAGATAATAAATCTAGAAAGTGCAATAAAATGTGATTCTAGGTGACTAAAACTAAAATACACCTTATAAAAGAAGGTACAACATATAAAGTTAATGAAAACCATATTGGATCATAATGTTTACATTATCTAAAGCAACCCCTGTTGAAAGGTTGGTGTTGCAATTTGTATAAGAGTACGAGTCAAGCTGGTGGTTCATCACATCAATTAAAACATGACATATTAAATATATAGTCTTATAGCCTACATCTCAAGAACTGGAAAATATATTTACATGTAATAAGACTCTGCATTCACAACATCAAGTGAATGAAAACTGGGTTTAGATGTCAACATGATAAACAAAATTGTACAATGACACAAATAAGGTTCATTATTCATCAAATAAATTAAAACATGACATATATTATGAAGTCTGGAAAACCATAAACCATGGATAAATAAAATATGGCTATAGGTGATTAAAACCAATATGAACCTTATAAAAGAAGGCACAACCTATAAATCCTATGTTTTCATGGTAACATGGTAAACGAATTTGGTAAACCTAAATAAATCGTAACCAATTCACTTTAAACCACTGTAGACGATACTCCCACTAAATTACTCTTCTCTCGCCCAATCGTAAGCAAGCTGTCGACATAAAGGAGATAGAGCCAAAGAATAATGCCATGTACGGACTCTTTTATCCACTCCATTAGTTTGAACGCCTCTATCTCAAAATTTAACCATATGTTGAACTGTTCAGAATATATTTTGAGGGTACGCCTTACTTTTTAATGTTTAGTTCAGTTCAGTTTAGTTATGGTTTAGCTATCTTCAGTTGCATGTAGTTAGTTTTAGTTGAATGCTAGTTGACTTTAGTTGACTTGAGTTGCATGACTAATGAATTCAGTTGCATGATAGATAACGGGTGGATACATTCTATTAAGTGGGGATGATCAATCATGCATAATGTTTGCATGAGTTGGTGGAGAGATATGTTTTAGTTAACTAAGATTGACTTGGACCCACCTTGGGTGCCAAAGTTGTTATCTTTGAGTTAACACCTTTTGCAGGAGAAGATATTGTTGATGGTGTTTTTATGCACTTCACAACACAGGCAGCGCACAGGTGCACTACCTCTCTTGAAAGACAATTTCCCACAATCGAGTTGCAGAACACTATCCCAAGGTCTCTCGGATGTCAGGTCATGACGATGCTAAGATACCTCAGTAGTTTGATGTGATTTGCTGGAATCACAAGGAGGCCTTACAAAAATACAAAATATGGGCACAAAACATGAAGTTGGATCTTCGAAAAGGAGTTTTCACATGTAAGCAGTTATGTCTTGGCTGTAGGTTCAAACAGCAGTCTCAAACTCCATCTAGTTGTTAGATTTTGCTTTATAAAGTGTAATGAACCTTGGTGTCGTTCAGTTTCTAAAGAAAGTGAAAAAAGAGTGAAGGGGAAGAAAAGTTCCTAAGCCTAAAGTTTGATGCGAACAGTGATAATGGAGTCCCTGCAATGGAAAATTCCTTCAAAACAATATCCCACTTAACCAGGGATTTCACAGTATCATGGGAATCGTGCAATCTTCTAAGGGCTGCAGATTTTTATCCTTCATCCACCACATACATGCATGAACTAGAGATAAGTATTTGAGGCAGCTTAAATCAGGTCCAGGCTAACTTTGCAAAGCTATCTACCTTCAGCAAACAACAAAAAGTATGGACTAAGGGATCATCAACAAAGCAGGAATTTTCATGAACAGCCAACAACATTCCTAAGATTATCCAAATAACATGAACAGCTAACTAAACAGCAAAGAGATCTAAGCTAACATCTAATATTGGAGAAGTGAATCAATAGACATGAGAGAAAACAAGGAAATGCACCAAGTCAATGCTATTTCTCATAAATTTCAGCAGCATGCCTTTACAACAACTCAACTCTCACTTTTGCAAATGAGGGGAGTGCTCTATTTATAGTTTCCAAAAAACCAAATGAATGGCCAAGATTCATTTCCATTGTGTGGCCACGATTCATTACAAATTAGGGTTTCACCTACCCCCAAAATAGATTTACAATTTTAAAACATCTTTTGTCTTTTCCCTATTTTGTCATCTAGTGGATGACACTATTTGCATTTTCGTCTTGTAGCTAATTGCTGTTCCTTTGGCTGTAGCTACTCTTCTAGGAAGTCTTCTTCCTTGGCTGGGCTATTTGGTTGCTCCTCGGAGGCTGCGTGTTCAATATGCTTAAGGATCACGGCCTGGAGCTTGTCTATATCGAGGATTTCACATCTCAACGCCTGGTAGCTCCATTCTTTGGCATTCTCTTCTAGCCGCTTCCAATCCTAATCATACTTTGAGCCCTGATCTCTGAAGAGCTCTGATCTATCAAAGGCACGGGCAGCGAAACTCAAGAAGTCCGTTGTGATATCTTCGGCTGTCCCGTCCTTCATCCGTTCCTCAAAATACGACATGACCTTTTCTACATCTAATTGCATCGTGGGCATATCATGGCCCGTCATTAGCTTGAGGTACTCGGTGCATTCTGCTCGGATCTCCTTGATCCACACAATATCTGGATCTATTCTGCCTTGGATCTATTCCATCCTCTCTTTACGGTTGATGAGGTCTCTGCGCCATATGTCAACCAACCAGTGATCCTCCTTCTTCAGTTCTAGCTTTTCTTCCCACGTGCTTTCTGGCATTTGAAGGATGGCTTCAACCTTCGGGAAGGCAGAGTCGTAGATCGTAGGGAAGTTGGTGCAGAGCTTCCTTGTGCCCTCCAAGGACTGAATCAAGTCTAGGAACCTGTTGGCTATCTGCACAGCCAAGCCGATCCCTACGTTTCTGACCTTCACAACCTGCTGGAACCAGTCCTCCGTGGTCTTCTCTAAGTTTTTCCTCCTCTCCAGCTTATCTATTTGCTCCTTGGAGAGTAGCTGTGGCGTGGCCGTCGAGGTAGTGGGGAGGTCGTCTATTGAAGACCACTGCTGGATGTAGTCGGTTAGGGCAGCAACCTGCGCCTTTAGCTCGTCTTTGGTGATCTTATCCTGCTTAATCAGATGCACCACCATGGCCACTGACTCCTCCAGATGTCCGACCTTCTGTTCCCTAGTGGCTGTCCCTAGGTCGATCGTGGAGATATTATAGCTTACTCCGGTCTGGCCAACAGTTGGCGTTGCTACTTGTGCAGCCCGGGAGCTAGAAGCGTCCATGGTTATCCTGGAACGGACCTTAGGCTTCTTCTCCTTCTTTGTTGAGGCTAGAGATCGAGCCAAGATGGCCTCCAATCTTGACCTCGGGTCGCTCGAGACAGGAGTAGTCTTTTCAAGTTGCTTTTCTAGCCAGTCAGGCATGGCGGATTGGCCCTTGGGTGTACCATGGCTGCCTTCACCTGTCTCAGTCAGAGGTAAGACTTCTGCCTCCTTTTCCTTTTCAAGTTGTTCCTTTTCCTTGGCAGCATCCTCCTCATCGTCAGAGTCTTGATAGAACACGAGGCTTTTAACGGGTGCGTTGGTGGTCAGTATCTGAGTGAGATCTTGTTCTTTTGCTGTCTCTTCTTCTTTCTTCTCCTTAGCAGCCTCAGGTTCGGGGCTCCTTACAATGTGGGTCTCCGCCTCAGTCATATCCTTTTCAGGCTGCCCCTCTGGTGGCTGTCCCTCTTCACCACGTGGCGATGGTTCTGCCTCTTTTCCAACATCCTCATTAGAAACCTGAATAATTTTTCCGGCGCCTGAGCCATCCTCTCCATCCCCGCCCTCGGAGGAGCCCATTTCTTCTTCCTCATAGGCAACCTTGTCAATGGTTCTATGCTCTTGTTCGAGTTGCTCGTAATAGTCATCGGCCTCCTCCTCCATAGGCTTTGAAGCCTCCTGTTCCAGCTCCTCCATCTACTTGGAAATCTGCATGGTGGCCTCCATGGCCGGCGGACCTGTCGGCGGTTGCGACGGATGAGCTGTTGTGAGGGCTTGGGCGAGGGCAGCTTGGAGAGCAGGGTCCATTAAAAGCTGCGAGAGCTCAGGAGGGAGACTCTACAGGTGCCATGTAATAGCCTCGAGCACGCTAGAAAGGGGAACAAGCGATGGTATTGTTGCCAGAGGTAGTGAGGTGATGGGTGACATGGAAGCAGCACAGGAAGGGGAAGTGGTCATGCTCGAGGAAGAGTCAATATTGACTATGGACCCAGCTGGGGGCAAAGAGGCAAGGTGGACAAAAATGTCCACCGCTTGGGGAGATGAGGCGGCCGCGATCTGAGAGGGGGGGAGCACACCAGTCGGGGGAGGAAGGAGCAATGGAGGTTGCACCTCTGTTGTGACCACTGTCCTTTTAAGCTTCTTTGAAGATGAGCCTCCCGTATCCTTTGTTGCTTATTCCTTGGGGCCCCTGGGCTGTGCTGTTTCTGCTTCTTTTCTCTTCTGGGACCTGGTGATGGGGGGAGACTTAGAAGTCTCACCAGCTGATGGGGAGGCAGCAACGTCCTCCGTGGCGTTTGGCCCGCTTTTGAGTGCCTCGTATGTTAGAGCCATCCCCTGTTGCTCCAGTTGTGGCACCTGTCCATTAACCCACTCCTTAGTGCGAGCTATGATAGGCTGGGTGATGGTATCCAGGTCCTCGACCTCTTGTTCATCCCAGTCGATGGAGGGGATTGCTAGGTGGGCAACCGCAGGGTACCTCGGGTGCACCAAGGTGGACTCATCTTCCTCAAGCTGGTCTGGCACCTGAAACAGCTGCACTCTCCTTAAAAACTGCACTGTCATTCACATGTAATGTCTCTTGCGAAGCTCCTTATCATCTCTACAATCTGCCCAGAAATCTTCAACATGGTACTGGTGGGCATATGCCGGCCCTCGCGCCTTCCTGACGTGGCCGTGGGGGTCCATCCGTGGGCGAGCTGTGTACCATTCAAAGTTATACTCTTTGAGTTCCTTTTCTGAGTTGCCGGTGCACTGAGATGTTTGCAGTCGATACTGGCCTTGGCCGAGGATCATGGGATAGGGGATCCCTGCTACATGTTTTTGGCCGAAGACCGTTTGAATATGTTGGAGCTACTGGGAAAGCTCTAGGAGAATAATCCTATCGTTTGGGTATCTTAGCAACTTGTTCGTCCGTTCCGTGAATCCTTGGGCATGGATGTAAGTGAACTTGGGGAACTAAATGTATAAGAAGGCATACTCCTTCAGGAGTGCCCTGGCACTGTGAGATACCCTTCTCTCAAAGTCCCTGGCTATTAATCTGATAATATGGCCTATGAAGGCTTCATTGATCTGGCAGTACTCCTTTTTGAAGTAGCGGTATTGTAGCTGAGGGTACCGGTCAAAAGGCTTAAGCCCTCGTTTGTGATCCCCATTCGACACCATGAAGAGTCCACTATATTGCCTCTGACCTGCCAAGGAGTACACCAGGTATGAGGTCATGTAGAACTTGTTGCTTTTCTTGATATTTACAAACTGCTCGTGGAAGCAGTTGCTTATGATACTCCCCCAGTCGAATGAGATCTTAGTCTCCACGTCCTCATTTCCTCGTATGATTTGCTCAATATAGTAAGCCATCCACTCCTAGAAGTAGGCGGCTGCTGGGAGGCCCATGACCCTGCTTAGCATGGTCACCAAGTCGTGATAGTCTTCTTGAAAATCGCTGCGGAACAGCTCTTGGGGAACTTTTGCAGCGCTGCCCCGTTTCTCCTTCAACCAGTAAACGTTGATCGACTTCTTGATGTTCAATGGTTTGGCATCCCATGCTGCCTGACACTACTCCAGAGTGGGGACTTGCATATGCAGGAATGTAGGGATGTGGAATGTTTTTGTAATTCCTTCCAGAGACATGTCGGCAAGGATATTCCCTTCTTTGTCCACGATCGTTCGCGTGTCCGTCTGGTAGGCTTCTCGGCAAGCCATTACCAGTTCAGGTGCTATTAGGGACGGGGGGAAGCCAGCAGCTTTAGCGATTCCGCTTTGGCGTATCAATCGGGCATTCTTTGTTTTGGGATCGACCTTGACCCTCTGGGTGAACTCATCTATGTCCACTTGGCCTATATTGGTGTCCGAGATCTCTTTCCAGTCAGTCGAGACCTTTGATTGGAACGGTTCACCCTGAAATTGAAACTTCATTTGGTCTTTGTCGTCTTTCCCAGGGGCAGCCCTTCCAGATTTCTTACCCTTGTCCCTTTCGGTAGAGGCCCTTGAAGTTCCTGCGGCTGATTCCATATATCCTGCAGGCAAGGGCGAAGTTAGCACAAGAAAACACCAATAACGTTAATGTTAGTCCGTATTGTGAGCATATTATATAACTAACCATTCAAATGCATCATAAATTTAATCCTCAAATGATATCGATTTCATTTTAGGGCAATTCAGCAATCCGGGCTCGGAGGGCCAGACTTCCCTGGCAGGAATGCTGCCAGGAAGGGAAAACACGCCCGAAAGCTCCCGGAGACCCCCGTTGGTCAGATTTTGATGTTGTAAGAGACCCATGATGAAGAATGGCCTGATTCAGGACGTGGGTCGAAGTCAGATTCTCGATTGGACTTGGTTTGGATCGATTTGGGGAGCTCCGGGGGTTTCAGGCCGGAAGGCAGTCAGGCGAAGGAAGCCGGCGGCAGCAGACATCAGGCGGAAGTCCGGAGGCCAGAACCCAGGAAGGATAAGGTCGGCCGCTATCAGGTTTGGTTTCACAGCTTTAGACCAGACGACACTTGGAGCACCGGGCTCTGGGAGACGAGAGGACACCAGCTGACGGCCGCCGCGTAATTGTTAATTGGCTTGAAAGGCCGCGGTGAAGAGGAAACTGGAGCCCGGAGGGCGGGGAGCCGACGGAGGTTCGTCGCCGAAGGAATTTGGAATGCGGCCTAGCGGCGACGGCGAGGTGAAGCTCGGGCTCCGACCCAAGGGATGACGCAAGGGGGCGGCCGCGAGGAAGTTATGATGACCCTCGACAGGCAGCGACGAAAGGAGGACCGGGAGCCGAGCACCGGGAGACGGGGATGACCGCTACTGCAAGGCACAGTCAGCGACGGGCGAAGCGACGATCGAAGTCCGGGAGGTGGGGCGCCGAAGGTTGATGGTCGTCGCAAAGGGTTTTCAATAATCTAGGGCGACAGCAGCGGTGAAAATGCCCCCGAAACCCCGAGGTCGGGCAGTCGGTAGGGTTCCACCTTTCGAACGGCAGAATCGTCACGGAGTTCCGGAGAAGGAACTCCGGACGACCGGGCCCGAAGGTTCGCGGGGCAGCGAGTAAGACGCAAGCTGGTGGCCGGTGCTGAGCACCGGCGGAAAACCTGAAGCGGCGGCCTGAGGTCCGGGGTCCGGAGGCACAGAGGGCGCATCAAAAGAAAAGCGATTCCACGTAGGGCGCAGATGGTGAAGGCCAGAACGGGACCCAGAGGGCGGGGAGTCGACCGAGGTTCGCCGCCGAGGGAATTTGGCATGGCAGAATGCGACAGGCACCCCGGGGACGGAATCTCGACGACCCGGGCCCAGATAGGGAGGCGGCCGCCGGTAGGCACTTTGCGTGATAATGGAGTGGCGAAGGAGGGGACCGGGCCCAAGGGGGTCGGTCACCCTGCGCGAAGAACAGCCGCGTGACGGTTGAGTTCCGGGTCGAGTGAGGGATCATTGTGTTCAGTTTGCGCGACTTTGAGGACATGGGTTTCAGGCGTAATGAGGGGCTGTTCATTTTTACGTATTTTAATTCATTGCTCATTTTAACCAAAATCCACAAAAAGATCAAAAACAACGGTAGAGCGAACGAGGATGGCCTACCTCGAACTTGCTAAGCGGGAAGCTGATGGAATTCACCGGTGGAGTCGACGGAGCGAGGTTGATGGCGACGATCGTGACGAGGGTGATTGCAGTGGGCTCCAATTCAACTGCTGCTCCAACTCGCTCAAATTCGCTAAGTGAAAAAGACATTGGCGGACCTCGGTTTATATACCCAACCGCTCATTAATGCCGCATTAAATGCCTCGTACGATCGCGCCAAAAGTCAGTCGGTTTCAAATTTGGGGTCGGCAATGGAGACGAGGGTTTCAGGTTCCGGCAGGTGGGAAGCCGCGGAATGACGACCGCCGCGAAACTTTGCGAGGACTTCGAACGGCGGCGGCGAAGGTGTGACTGAGGCCCGGAGGGCGGGGCGCGGTGAATAGTTCACTGCAGTATGAACTTTTGCACTTAGTTTAAACGGCGGCGGCGAGCAACACCTGGGGGCCTGAAGGGCAGGCAGCTGCCGGGAGTTCGCCAACGAGGGAATTTTGCACTTCGGTGACGACGGCGGCGAGCCAGACCCGGGAGCCTGAGGGATGGGTGACCGATGGAGGATCGCCGTCACGGACGGTGATCCTGGGACGGAAGTCCAGAGACGGACTTCCGGCACCCAGGGCCCGAAGGAGCAGAGGCCGGCCGGGAAACCCGTAAGGAACAACGAACGGCAAACGGCGAGGCGGGTTCCGAAGGGCAGAAAGATGCCCAGGAAACGCCGCCGGGACGGTAAATGAAAGAGGGAAACCCGATAAGGGAACCTCGGAGGCCCGGGCCCGGAGGGGCCCAGGGCCGCCCCAAAGCCCGAAAGGCCTAAGGAACCCACAAGGCCCCAGAGGGCACCAAAATTTAAAAGGGAAACCATGATCGATCTTAGGATGAAACTTTAGGGTAATATCAACCATGCAAAATGTCAAAAAAGAGGGGCACGCAAAACGAGGCAGCCCTGACAGACCCGACAAGGCAAAAGAAAAGAGGGTCCCCATTCCCAACGGGGCGTGTGTGCTGAGGGAACAACAAATGGCAACTCCGCTGGAGAACGCTCCGGAGCGTTCTAGGGATAAATATTCATTCAGGACCCAGAATCTCTGGTTTCGCAGACCAAAAATGGCTTCCAAGGATGAATCCAGTAGAGCGAGATCCTTAATTGGGTCAGCTTACATGACATCTCAAAAGTGTGTGTAGAGTGAGTTCATTCCTTTCCTAGGGATAGTAACCAAGGTTATTATTCGAACCAAGTGAGCTACATAAGTTGCCTAACACTAAAAGTAACCTGGACATTGCCCCGCTACCAGTCAGGCGTCCATAGCCCCGGCGGAGTTGTCGCTACAATCTCATGGATATTGCTCTACTGCCGGCCGGGCGTCCATAGCCTCGGTAGAGTTATCCGAACACCCATACGGTCGTTTATTTTTTTTCTGTTGAGAGTTTCTTTTCTCTCTTTTTGCTTTGATATTTCATTTCTCTTTTACCATTTAGTTCGACCGGGTAAGCATTGAAGCCTACAATGGGTTTGAGACTGTAGTTGTCACTGGAGTAGACTTAAGATTTTTCACTTACTTGGGTGTCATGACAACCATAGCACGGTCCTTTAGAATTTATTATTATGTAATTTGTGCGAGATCCGAGATGTGGGTAAGAAGATCCGGCGAAGGGTCAAGTTCTGAGCAGAATTCAGATAGGGAAATCATTTACGGACAGCTCTGCAAAGACCGATAGTCTAGAGTGAATGTTTAGCCAGAGAACACGAAGAACGGACAGCAGAGTGAACCGCTTGTTAGGCAAGCACGACCACCACAAAGGAGCGGGAAACCTCTCTCCAAACAAAACTGCCGGGAGGGAGAAAGCAAACAACGACACGAGCAAAACGTAACAAGCAAGAAAGCAACTATTCTAACCTATGCACAGGTATTTATAGCGAAGAGCTGGAAGGAGCTCAAGCTTGGAAGTAATGCTTCAGGTGTTGCCCGTTGACCGGCAACAGGATGTTTTCACCAGTTAAGTTTTTCAAGCGGAAGGCATTATCTCCCAAAATCTCAGCTATCTGAAAGGGGCCAAGCCAGAGCTTGTCAAATTTATTGTGTCCCCCTTTCTTTTCATGGGCCTTGTCCCAATATAGGACCAAATCTGCAATCCTGAAGGCCTTGATTTTGGCTCGGCGGTCGAACCATCTCTTCACTACGCCCTGATGCTTGGCGAAATTTTCTATTGCGCGGTCTCGGACTTCCTCTAAATGTAAAAGTTCAGCTAAACGAGCTTCCCTACGATCTCCTCCTTCATAAAAGTCGTTGATGAACTGAAGAGTCAGAATTTTCAGGTGGATGGGGAATATTGGCTCAAGACCATAGACAAGGTGGAACGGGGAATCACCAAGGGCAGCCTTATGGCGGGTGCGATCAGCCCAAAGGGTGAAACGGAGCTCGGTATGCCAGTCCTTTGGATTCCTATCTAGCAGCTTTTTGATCACGGTAATCAAGTTCTTGTTGGTGGACTCGGTAAGGCCATTGCCCTGAGGGTAGTAATTAGATGAAAATTTGAGGGCAATCCCATAGTCAAACACCCAGCTAGCAAATTTTAAAGAAGCGAAGGCAGGTCCATTGTCACATACTAAAGCATACGGACAACCAAAGCGATTTAAAATGAGACTTTCTAAGAAATCAGTAACTACTTCAGTTGTACAATGCTTACAAACTATTGCCTCCGTCCATCTAGTACAATAATCAGTAGTGGTCAGAATGTACCTGTGTCCCGCAGATGATGGAGGGCTTACCAGACCGATGAAGTCGAGACCCCATTGTGCAAAAGGTCTTACCTCCAGCATGGGCTACAGTGGGACAGCAGCGTTCCTTTCCCTGGTGGCAGCGGTCTGGCACGTATGGCATGAACGGACATGGCCATGGGCATCTTTGAAGACGGTTGGCCAATAGTACCCTGTCCTTAATATCTGATGGGCCGTAGAAGAACCCGAGCCATGGCCTGTACCAAACTTATCGTGAAACTCTCTTAGAACACGTTCTGCTTCCTCCTTGCCGAGGCATCTTAGATAAACGCCCTCATGATTCTTCTTATAGAGAATGGACCCCTGTAACATATAACCGTTGCTTTTCAATCTAAGGGCCCTCTTCTGAACTCCTTGCAAATGCGACAGACACTTATGATTGAGCAGAAAATAAATGACATCTTGATACCACTCTCCCGGGGAGACATCTTCAAGATGATATTGCTGTACCGTGAGTTCAGGTCCGACCTCTGTTGCTGTTTCGGCCATTGTACGGGTGAGTGCCTGCCCTCTTACCAATTTCATTGGTTGGATCTCCATATCATATTCTTGGAGCAGGGTGACCCACTTGGCCCTCCATTCGCCCAACTCGTTTTGCATGAGAAGCGTTTTGACCGCGGGGTCAGGGACGATTGCGAACACCTTGTTACGTAGAATGTAATGTCTAAATTTCTTTACTCCCCTAACGAGAGCGTACGCCTGCTTTTCTATGTTGTGGTAACACAATTCAACATCTTTGAGGGGTGCGCTCATGAATGTGATTGGATGCTCATTTCCTTTGTCATCCTTTTGGGTCAACATACTGGCACAAGAATGCTCCGAAGCAAATGAATAGATATAGAACGGCTTCAGATAATTTGGACTGACCAACACAGGAGCCTTAGCAATGGCCCGTTTGATTTCCTCAAAGGATTGTTTGGCCTCTGGTGTCCACTCGACCTTAGCGTTCTACTTGAGCATGGCATTGAGAGGTTTGACTATTTCCGCGAAACTGGTGATGAATTTTTGGACGAAATTAATCTTTTCGAAGAAAGACTTTAACTCCTTCTTGCTGCCCGGGGGCTGAATCTTGAGTAGCGACTCAATGCATTTAGGATCAATGGAGATTCCTTGCTCTGAGATGATGTGCCCGAGTAATCTACCTTCGGTCACTCCAAAAATGCACTTCTTGGGGTTGAGAGAAACCCCGAATTCCCGACATCTCTGAAATACTTTGCATAGGTCAGAGACGTGATTACCTCGCTTTTTGGAGAATACAGTCAAATCATCCATATAGATGATTATACATTTGCCGATCAGGTCCTTGAAAGTGATATCCATGGCGCGTTGGAAAGTGGCACCGGCGTTGATGAGCCCGAACGACATTCTTCTGTACGCAAATGTCCCCCACTTAGTGGTGAACGCAGTCTTGTGGCGATCCTCGTATTATACCATTACTTGATTATACCCGGAGTATCCGTCGAGGAACGACATCATCTGGGAGCCGTTGACGATTTGTAGCACTTCACCTAGCGAAGGTACCAGATAGTTGTCCTTTTCTGAGGCGCGGTTGAGATTACGGAAATCCACGCACAATCTGATCTCTCCATTCTTTTTCCTGACTGGGACCAAATTAGCCACCCACGTAGAGTGCCTAACAAGAAAGATGATTCTTGTTGAAATTAATTTTTGTACCTCCTTGTAAACAATAGGTTCTAGCAGGGCATTAATAGGGCGCTGCCGCTGACGGAATGGCCTCACCTCAGTCTTTAGAGGGATGGTATGCGTGATGACAGATGTGTCGTATGTTTTCAAGTCTTCATAACTCCATGCCACCACATCAGGATATCTGTGCAAAGCATCCGTGATTCCCCTCTTCTCTTCGGGCGTGCATACCTTTCCAATAAAAACATTCTTGGCATCCTCGGCCATTCCCAAGTTGTGAACATTACACTGGCTGCTTATAGTCTCCCTTTTTGTTTGCCGATCTTGATCCCTAATCTGATCTAGGTCGAACACACGCTCCAGCTGAACCATTCCTCTAGGGATCGTGTTGGTTTTCAGGTTGATAACCCCTTCTATGTCCAACTCAGCCTCCTATGGATTAGCTTCATCGATAATTTGGGCAGCAAAGATGTCAGAGGTTGTGATGAACTGGAGGATATGCTTATCGTCATTGAAAACCTGCAAGTGGGTGACATTATCCGAGACCGATGGCGTAGATGTCAACTCAACAGTGAACTTCTTAAGCCATGACAAAGAGAGCGGCTGTAACGTGCTAGCTGCTTGAGCCAAGGCATCAGCTGTGCGATTCTGAGCCCGAGGGATCAGTTGTATGTTGACCGCATCTAGGCCCTCTAGGAGATCCCACACCCTATGTCTATAATTGGTGAGTCTTCGATCATGGGAGGAGTACAATTTCCTGACCTGCTTAACCACAAGTGCGGAATCCCCAAAGATTTGCAGTACTTTCACATTCTTCCTCAAAGCCATAAGAAGGCCAAGGACTAAGGCCTCATATTCTGCTACATTATTGGTGCAATAAAACTATAATCGATGGGCAGCGAGGAATTTCTTACCCGTTGGACTGATGAGTTTGATCCCCGCTCCAGCTCCTTGTCTTGACTTTGATCCATCAAACCAGAGCGTCCAGCATGCAGAGGATTCCTCGTCTTCGGGTTTGATTGAGTCTTCGTTCTCTTTTGGCTGGGCAGCGGGCCTAGTGATCTTAGGAAGGCTTTCTGGGTCGAGGCAACGATCGGCAGGTGATCCGAGCGGTGCCTCCTTTGGTGTTTCCGCCGGAGGAGCAGCGGCTTTCTTAACATGCTCCACTACTGCTTGGCATAAGCAACAGTCGAACTCGGAGTGAGCAGCGTTGTGGACCCTACACCAATTCGGCAATAATAGGTCTTGGAAATTCATTCTAGCTCCTAGGCTGAGCTGATCTCTTGTGCATTTTTCCATAAACTCCTGGAAGCCATCGAGCAATCCCCAGTTGTCATCTTTGTCCAGCTCATCATCAGCTTCTGCCAACATTTCTTCATCTGGGGGCATTTGTTCGCAACCCGCCGAGGGACTGCATAATACTAGTAATACCTCATCTGTCCGTTCTTCCTGAAGCTCAAGCTCATTTTGGTAAGCAAAAGGGCGGTAATTCCCTAAGTCGGTCTCAGCGAACAACACCTCGCTGAGATTATTGTATTCCATGATCATATATTTCATCTGGGGTTCACGGTCAATACAAATCTGATTTGGCAGTCCCTTCCACAGCAGCCACAAGTGAGACAAGTCGGTGGCGGTGTATCCGTTCAGCGCCTTGGTGAACTCTCTCCCTAGAATGATTCCATAGGCATCAGGTATGTCTGCCACTTGGATGTCCACAACCTGCTGTATCTGGGGGTCCGCAGCGATTTGCATGGGGATGCAGTTTATTTCGCCCATGATATTAATCTCTGTTTTGTCAAGTTAGGTGACCTTTCTCTTTGAAGGCGTGGGGGTGATGCCAAGAGCTTTGCATACGGCCAAGGGCATAACGTTGGCAGACGCGCCTGAATCGAGCAGGCAGTTGTGCAAATTCTTGCCAAAGACCCTAATAGTAGTCAGGAACGGGAGAGTTTTCGGTCTCCCTTGGAGGATACCGACAGGTGTGTCCATTTGAGCTATTTGGCCTTTGTTCTTGTCACTGCCTGTATCCTTGGTTTGTTTAAATTGTTGGTCCTTGGGAGGTTGTCTACCAGCCCTCTCTGGCTCCTTTTCAGTGTATCTTCCAGCCGATTGATTCATGGGCATATGATTCCTTCTTCTGGTGTCCTGTATCTCTTGTTCTTTCTTGGGCTCCTCAAAGGTTACCCTCTTGGCCGGGGTCTCTTGTGTCATGCTAGATGAGGGAGTCCCATTCAGAACCCTAAAAAAGGCGTGCCTTACAGCAGGAACCTTGAGTAATTCGAAGGCCAACAAACTGATTTTGACCTTCTTGAACTCTTCCGCCACATATTCACCCATTTGCTCGATTTCAGAGCTAAAAGCTTGGCCTATGGGAGAACTAGGGGTTTGACTCTTGGTTTGCCCAGGCAGATTTTGGGTTTGGCTCTGAGGCTGACCTTGCGCTGGGTTTTGGGATTGGTTCTTGCTGAGATATTGGGCGGGTATATGAGGGAGCTCTGGGTTATTGCTGGCATTTGGATCAGGCGGGGTGGCGAAGTTGTTTGGTGGGGTAGAAGTTGTGAAGGGCCCGCCAGCTTGTCTATTCCTAAGAAAATAGGGACTTGACTGTTGATGGAACATGTGGACCTCATCGACAAATGGCTCTTCTTCATCCACCGGACTGTTATCTACCGAATCAAAAAGCTGAGCTAAGGTTGATTCGTTACTTACCTCTTGCGCTTTCTCATCCTTGATGGGGGTGGGCTCTGCCTCGGGCTCGTTGCTGTCTCCTCGCGAAAACGGCGCCTGATTGACCACCAAACATGAGGAATCGTAGGGTTTCGATGGGACGATGTCCCTGTAGTTGGCATTATCGACGGCATTCTATACCTCTACTTGGAAGATCTCAGCAGCTGCCTGGAATTTAGGACAGTCCAGCTCAGAATGCTTGCTGGTTTTGTGAAGTCGGCACCATCCGGACAAAGCTGCTTCAGCCAGATACACACCACTGGATGTTCTGTCATTACCTACCGGTTGATCGAATGGCGTGGGGACACCGCCGTTGTTGGGCCTGGTGTTCCATGTGTGGTTTTGCCTCTGAGAAGGTCTTCTTTCTGTGTTTTGATTAGAATTCTGCCCCCTCTCATAATTCTGCCCCGAGGAGGTGCCTGCTTCCTAGTTATCTCTGTTGTCTCTATTGTCTCGAGACTCTCGACTGTCCCGGTTGAAATTGGCCTGAAAGTTGCGTTGGGAGGCCTGCAGCTAATTATTCTGGTTCTTCAGATGCGTCATCTCTGTGGACATCTTTTTAATCATTTCGGTTAGCTCCTCTAACTTGTCCTTCTTAGCTGCACCTCCAGGCGACGGGGCCAGATTTTAGAGAAAAGCGGGCGGGGCTGCCAGCTGATTTTGATATGCCGGAGGAAAATCCGGCCCTGATAAGTGCAACGGTGCCTGAGGCAGTTGGGAATATGCCTGCTGCTGTGGAGCTATTTGAGAATAGCTGTACTGCTGCTGGGGCTGCAAGTAAGATGTTGCAGGAGGCGCATAATTCAACGGCTGCCCCGGATGCGGCACCATAAACAATTGTGGCACCTAGCTCATGAGAGGAGTTTGGTGAGCAAATGCCTGATTGAGCCCCTGAATTTGCATTGGGTGGGCGACGGACCCTAAAGAGGGCAGAAGGCTGGATATATTTTGTCCCAAATCTGCACTTGCAATGACAACTTCTGCATAGGCGGTCAGCAAGGTAGCAGGCGGCGGGCGCATCCTTTTTACCAGCGCTGCCGTGAGGTTATCCAGGGCCGCGTAGTAGATTGAAAGAGCAGCCGCATCATTATGGAGGTATGGATCCTGAAGCCTCATGTGAGCCCGATGGAAGCGATCATTGAAGGAGCCAATAGGTTCGTTGACCTCCTTTCTGATGGACATGAACTGCTGGTAAATGTTAGTAGGGTTGACAGGAATCTTGTACTTCTGCAGGAAGGCATTCTTCATCAGGGTCCATGAGGTGATCGATCCCTGCGACCGATTGATGTACTAGTAGAAGGCCTCTTCTCCCAACGAATGCGGAAAGAGGCGACACGCCACGTCCTCGTGGCCCACCTGCATTTCGGTAATTGCCGTTTCGAATATCTTGATATGCTCTTCGGCTGTTCTTTGCATATCACGTGGATGGAATTTTGAACAAAAACCCTCCAGATTCTTGGGCATATCATTGTAAACAGCAAAGTGTATCGGCGAAGGGTTATGCGCAAGCCAAGCGATGAGGGGAGGCAGAGGTGGCACTTGCTGTTAGAGAACAGGGATTTGGGGCTGTATTGGCAATACAACCACAATTTGAGGCTGCCCTTGAGCTATGGCTGCCTAGACTGTGCTTAGGGCTGAAAGGGACGGGAGAGGAGCGAACCCCTGGCTGCCGGAAGGAAGATGTGCAAATGCTGTTTGAGACGGTTGGGTGGAAGATGAAGGCCAGCCAAGTGAAGGTGGAGGTGAAATGGAGGCGGATGACAAAGAGGAAGAGACGAAGCTACTTCCTTGTGCTCATTTTTCCATCGTGGGAGGCTACAATTCTTCAAACTCTCCCTTGTTTGGTGCTGATCGTAGAATCCTTTGAAACCTTTCCGGGGAGAATGATTCGATCCGATCCAGCTTCGCTTTATCCTGTAGCTTAGTATTCCGATCGCTGCCCTCCTTCTAGCGCCAGTTCTGTTGATGGTGTTTTTATGCACTTCACAACACAGGCAGCGCATAGGTGCACTACCTCTCTTGAAAGACAATTTCCCACAATCGAGTTGTAGAACACTATCCCAAGGTCTCTCGGATGTCAGGTCATGACGATGCTAAGATACCTCAGTAGTTTGATGTGATTTGCTGGAATCACAAGGCAGCCTTACAGAAATACAAAATATGGGCACAAAACATGAAGTTGGATCTTCGAAAAGGATTTTTCACATGTAAGCAGTTATGTCTTTGCTGTAGGTTCAAACAGCAGTCTCAAACTCTATCTAGTTGTTAGATTTTGCTTTATAAAGTGCAATGAACCTTGGTGTTGTTCAGTTTCTAAACAAAGTGAAAAAAGAGCGAAGGGGAAGAAAAGTTCCTAAGCCTAAAGCTTGCTGCGAACAGTGATAATGGAGTCCCTGCAATGGACAATTCCTTCAAAACAATATCCCACTTAACCAGGGATTTCACAGTATCATGGGAATCGTGCAATCTTCTAAGGGCTACAGATTTTTATCCTTCATCCACCACATACATGCATGAACTAGAGATAAGTATTTGAGGCAGCTTAAATCAGGTCCAGGCTAACTTTGCAAAGCTATCTACCTTCAGCAAACAGCAAAAAGTATGGACTAAGGGATCATCAACAAAGCAGGAATTTTCATGAACAGCCAACAACATTCCTAAGATTATCCAAATAACATGAACAACTAACTAAACAGCAAAGAGATCTAAACTAACATCTAATATTGGAGAAGTGAATCAATAGACATGAGAGAAAACAAGGAAATGCACCAAGTCAATGCTATTTCTCATAAATTTTAGCAGCATGTCTTTACAACAACTCAACTCTCACTTTTGCAAATGAGGGGAGTGCTCTATTTATAGTTTCCAAAAAACTAAATGAATGGCCAAGATTCATTTCCATTGTGTGGCCACGATTCATTACAAATTAGGGTTTCACCTACCCCCAAAATAGATTTACAATTTTAAAACATCTTTTGTCTTTTCCCTATTTTGTCATCTAGTGGATGACACTATTTGCATTTTCGTCTTGTAGCTAATCGGCCGCTCCTTTGGTCAGAAGGCCCCTTCAAAGTCTTCCCCTGGCCAATCGGGTTCTGCTGCTCCTGAGGTCGCTGTGGTTCAATATGCTTGAGGATCAGGACCTGGAACTTGTCTATATCGAGGATTTCACATCTCAATGCCTAGTAGCTCCATTCCTTGGCATTCTCTTCCAGCCATTTCCAGTCCTCATCATACTTTGAGCCCTGATCTCTGAAGAGCTCCGATCTATCGAAGGCACGGGCAGCGAAACTCAAGAAGTCCGTTGTGATATCTCCGGCTATCCCATCCTTCATCCTTTCCTCAAAATACGACTTGACCTTTTCTACATCTAATTGCACCGTGGGCATATCATGGCCCGTCATTAACTTAAGATACTCGGCGCATTCCGCCCGGATCTCCTTGATCCATGCAATATCTGGATCCACCCTGCCCTGGATCTGTTCCATCCTCTCTTTGCAGTTGATGAGGTCTCTGTGCCACATGTCAACCAACCAGTGATCCTCCTTCTTTAGTTCTAGCTTTTCTTCCCACGTGCTCTCTGCATTTGAAGGATGGCTTCAACCCTTCTGGAAGGCAGTCGTGATCAAGTAGAAGTTG
>VDFB02087551.1:0-10030 GCA_007258455.2 Sequoia sempervirens | reverse complement strand
GTTAGTAGGGGAGTGGATCTCTATGGGGGTTTGGTGCATAAAGTGGCATCAAGGTAACTCATTGAGAGTTTCTTTAATTAGTGATAACCTAAAATAAATTAGCGGGTTGGGTAGTTTTCACATTGAAAAAGATAACACCTCACTTAGTGCTCAAGTTCTTGTTTAGGCTTGGGATGAGTGGGAAGGCTTGGAATGGAAAAGATCAACTGCATTTCCCTCTTGAAAGGTATGTTGATCCTACATGAGTTTGTATGGGGGTCTAGTGATTCGGTAGAGGCAACCAGGGTAACTTAGGATGGGGGTACAATAGCTTAGGAAGATACACCAGGGTAACCCATAGCAAGCTATGTGATGACACTCCTCCCTATAGAAACCTAGCATTCCCTATTCTTGTATTCCCCTTGTTGTTTGTGTTCCTCTGGAAGCGGTGTCACTGGTATGTGATGTTTTGTGTACTTTGTATATTGGAGTCATGTTAGCACTTGTCTGCTTGACTTCTTGTGTAGTGGGTCCTTATTGTCATCTCCTAGCATGGGGGGTGGACCTTAAGGTTCCACATGGTCGGGTGGAATGTGCTTTGCACTCCATTGGGTTCCTAGTTGATGTTCATGAGCATGGATGTTGTACCTTATGTAGAGATTCTAGATGTTATACCAAACTTGAGATAGTGTTGATTTTATGTAATGTAATCATTTCAACAGTATCTTATCATGTATATGATGTTTCCTTCCCATTGTATGTTGGGAAGTATTGATGTAAACTTGTTAAAAATGTAATGTTCTACCCTCATATATGGGAAGTTGTATATGTGTTCATTGGTTCATAATATATGATCTTTAATGGTGTTGTATATGTGGAAATATGTATATTTAATTCATTAAGTGTAGGGGATCTAAATGAACTCTTGTTGTTAGTTATTTTACGTGCATGTTTAGATTGGATAATTGATATGTTCATAATATATCCATGGAACCAAAGAGGACATACTTTAGATTATATGTAAGTTTAGTTTACCTTCATTATTGCTTGATAGATTGGTTTACATTTCATAATCATTCTTTAAAAAAAAAAATTGTCACAATTGTTAGTTAGATGTGTTGTCCTTTGGGGTTTCATGGCGGGGTGTTACACTTGGTATCAGAGCCTAGGTTCATACACTGGGCACTCTGGATACATATGAGCCCATTGCATTGACCTAGTTGGTTGTACTCTTAAGTTTATGGTTTCCCTTTTTGGTCATCCTCGCTTAGCGAACCAAGATTTGTTCTTAGATGGTGTTTGTCCAATGGTGCAAAAATCTAGTGGAAAGGATAGGACCCTCAATGTAGTGTACAATACACCAATATTATTTCTATTGGAGATGCATTATGAACCCTTTCCTAGCCTTGTTTTTTTTTATTTTTGGTGATGTGAATTTTTGTGCATAGGTGGAAAATGCATGTGAAATCATGAATATAGAACTTAGATTCTTGAGCTTTTGCTTTCTCCCTTCTATTGTTCTCGCCTAATATTTGATACTTGTCCTTCAGCGGTGTTGTGTAGGAGGATGCCTAGAGGTCATGATCAAGATAGGGGTCATGGTAGAGGTCAAGGAGGTGGTTGTGGGGCTAATTTTCAAAACACCCCTTCTCTGTGTTCCCATGAGAACGATCCTGAGGAACACCTGGGCCCTTAGTTACGTCCCTTTATTGAGGAGATTCTTACCCGGCTAGGCCCTAGACAAGAGAGAAATCATTAGATGGTTACGGAAGGAGAAAGGTCCCCTACGAGAAGAAATGTTTCAATTGTAGAAAGACATATGATGGACCTCTTGAGGGCACATTCTCCTACCTTGAATAGTCCTAGTTCTGGTTTGGAGGATGAGACTTGGATGATTGATGTTTGGATTGGTAGAGTGTCCCCAACGGGGTTCGGGTTCTGGGATGGTTGTTTTTCATTCAATAGAATATGGAATTGGCTGCGAGCTCAACTTTATCATTGTTTCCAGTCAACTCGAAGCACATAGACTGCAACTAGTAGCTCGGTAGAATTCAGCAGTCTAGTGCACTCCTAGAAGGTAGAGGATATGGTAGAGGTATAGGTTGTTTCTCTTGTGGCCAACAGGGCCACATAGCTAGACAATATCCTTAGAGGAGCACACCCGAATTTAGTTAGAGGTTGACAACCGTAGAGCCAATAGGGGATGACGAAGACAGGTCCCACATAGTGATTACAGTGGTTGATAACCACCAGGTAGAGCATCAGGGCATAGATGTGGAGACTACAGGTAGTTGATGGGTAGTTGACTCAAGAGCCCATGGGAGTTCTGCGGTATAGGAGGTTGATGTAGTTCCTCTCACGGTGCCTTCATTGGATTGATATTCATTATGTTAGGATATACACTGTGATACCTTGTTGATGCTAGTTTTACGGTTTTGGATTGGTTCTGGATGATAGTTAATCATACTTTAATGTTCATGATACTATTGAATTGTGCATATGTTATGATTGTTATATGGATTTATTTGTGTTTGAATTAATTTAGTTATGAGTATCATGTGGTTATATGATTATGTTTACTGTGAATTTAATTCATGATTGATCTATGTTGATTATGATGTAATTGTTGTTATTCATTGATGTTGATTATTGTTTGAAGTTTCTTGGTGGGAGGGATAGTGTAGAATTACTCATTCTTGAGTACCCTGCTATGCTACAATTTCCTCTCATAGTGTGCTTGATTGTTTGATATATATATATATATATATATTGTTCGATAGTTTTTCTAATGTAGATTGCAGGTACTAGGCATCAACTCCACCTGAATTGTCAGGTCTGAGCATGCCTTAAGACCTAATGGAAATGTTGTTGAAAACGGAGATGACAAAAGGATTCCCTACCCTAACCATCATCCTTGAGGAGGATGAGTATCCAATCCATTACCTCGTCAACATCATCTTATGTTTGTGGTCAGTTGGTCTTGCTTCTCAACCTTGGTTAAAGTTTAGGTAATTGTTTGACATTTGGCTTTCTTGATTATTTGGTGTTGCTTACATTTACGTATGTTTTATTTTAACCTTGCGACTTCCAAGTGTAAGTTCAATCTTAGAGGGAGAGGATGTAGTCCCCCTCCATGATTCACCCTTTCATGATGTTTAATTAATCGAGGTATTAATTAAATTATTAATTAACAAGCATTTTGATAAATTGATATATATGTTGTTCTTGGATATTTAGTTTATTAAATTAAATCATTAAGTAAAAATTAACTCGACAATTAAATATAAACATAATTATTGTTAATGTTGAGTTTTAACTAATAAATTAAAAAGTGAGAAAATATTAAATGAAAATAAAATATTGAAATTTATATTAATTTCGAATGAAGATAAATGATAAAGAAATAGAAACAATTAAAAAGTGGGAAAAAGACTTGTTGAAGCACATGCATGACTTTGAACTAGGTTTTGTTTGGAAACATGTTTTTATGACTCTTTTCTTTGCTTTTCCTTTTCGAAAAACAAAATCTTTCCTTATTATCTTTGAAGTGGATTTTTGGGTTTGGTACATGATGGATTTTTGGTTTTTTTTCAAACAAAGAAACTTGTCTAAAAGGTTTTTTTTTGTAAAAAGAAGTATATTCTATGGACGGTCTTGGAAAGATAATCTTTCTCTACAAGAAGATTTTTGTACAAATTTTAGCTTTGGTTTGTTGAGGATCTCAAAAGTTGTGTTTCAAAATTTTACGGTAGGGGTTTTTGGAGAAGCGAAACAAATAGTTGAAGTTGGTCTTGGCTTCCAGGTTTGTCCTTGCTTTGTGTGTTTGGTTTCTAGGTGGGTGGTTCTTTGTACTGTTTCAAAAGCTTGGTGCCTTTGCATCACGGTGATTATTTTTTAAGAACCAAGTGATCTCAAAATACCTATGGATTTTGCCATCTCAATTATCAACAATTTCTAAAAGGATTGACGTGAATGAATAGAGATTGCGAAACTTCTATTCCTACTCCTTGGGCTCTGCGAAACCTGAGAGGGTGATCCCACAATGTATACCTAAAGACCTCTCACAATTACAATCAAATACATTTTCAATAACATATATCTCTCATGACACCACTCAATAATATACATCAAATAAGTTGGCAGCTTATTATATCAATGATATATGTATCGAATATGAGAGAGTAGACACAAAAAAAAAACAACAGTATTCCATTGAGATTTTATGATTAAAATATTGAGTAGTTAATGAATCAACATTGTAAGTGTAACACAAATACCTTGCATGAACAAGTGTCTTTATCCCAAGCACAGAGTCAACACCAATCTATATAACCTGATAAAAATTTAGACAATAGCACCTATAACCCCAAGAAATCTTGCATTACAACATTCCTCTGTCACGTTTAGGAGTATCACTTCTTATGAATATACTAGCACATAGTATTTATAAGTTATCAATCTCATACAAGCACTTACATCAATTGATTGAATCAATAAGCAAACATGAAACTAAACATCCATCAGATAATGATAGAGACAAATGAAAGAAATCCTTGATTACTTTCAATCATAACTCATAACACATATACAAGGAGAGATAATAACCATGAAACTGATGTTACTCTATATTACAAAATTCTATATCATTATTAATCTTACATGCATAAGTATGAACTCCAAATGAAACTTAAAAAAAAGACTAAAACTTGCTTCATATTATCTTGACAAAATTAGTAGTATTAACTCAAAAAAATTCAACTCTCTTTGCTATTGGTCTTGAATTCCTTCTTATAGAGATGGAGCAAACAAGCTTCAAACCAGATAGCACACATGTCATAATCCTATTGGACTGCTTGCAACAATATTCCCCTTTCAGTTACACTTGAGTCTTTAGGTGGAACAAATAAACATGAGGTAGAATTAACCTCAACTCTTCATGAAGAATAGGTACCACCTCAAAAAAAAACATAATTAGTTTGTTACAACAGCTTCAAAATATTCTCTATGTGCTTAAAATGCCAATTATGAGAAAGCCAAAACAACAAAGCTTATGAAGCAAGGCAAGGAAAGTGGAAAAAGGTCAAAATTTGTTAATCCACATTACCACCACGTGCTAATTAGTTGAGTTTAAGGAGACAATAATATTTTACCATATTATATCAAAATCCTAATCTGTACTGTATTTAGGGTATGTATTATTTTTCTCTTGTCCATTATTCTCCTTATTCACTTTGTGTATTTCTCCAAGCAAATGTTGTATTCATCCTCAATGGGCCATTTAACATTCAATAAATCATGCACCTTTGTAATCTCATGGGAGTACCTTGCATCAATCAAAATCATGGCTTCCTCAACAAATTTATCCATTTTTTATTCAATTTTCACCATTGTATCAATGTTTGGATTGAGAAACATGTAATCAGTGATAGGAAAAGTCATCATAGCCGCTCCAAGAAATCCTCCCAAATCTATCTTTGAGGTGTCAAATGGGTGCAGTTCACCTTTAGAATTCAATATTTGAGGCATACCGCGATCCTCCATCTCCTTAATATTTTCAACTTACTCTACAGTTGTATGCCCAACTTTCCATGGAAAGTAGTTATCTCATTTATTGGGTCAATAGTTTTCAAGATGTCAAGAATATTTGTGGGTGCCTCAGGATCCTCATTCATTTTGGTATCATTTCTTTCAAAGTATTTACCCTAGAAATCCAATTATTCCATTCATTTATAAAGGCATCTTGTACTTGTAGATACTTTGTATTTGCCTCATGAATGTTATTATATGTGGCCCATACATCATTAGCCCTGTGGATTAAATTGGCCCCCCTGTGCTTTAGCAAATTCTCAAAAATTTCATTGGCCACCCTAACTGTTTCCAGTTTGGCCTACTTGACATTTTCCTTCTCAATAGTTAACTTTTCTTTCAAATCATCAATTATGAGGGCCAAAGTCTCCCTATCCTATGTAGAAAGTTTAAATGAAGAAGAAGAAGAAGGTTGAGTCATTGTTTTCTAAGTAGCCTGAATAGTAGCTCTCATTTGATTTAGCTCATTCAAGATTATATTCCTTAACCAAGGATTCATAATTTTTTATGAGAAATATGTGTAGTATCCACACTAAGCATTACAACATGTGCAGTTAACTCACTTGCCTAGATTGGAGTTGTTATGCCTTGCATAACCACCCCATTTTGAACTTGATTAAAATGGGTCCCTCCTTTCTGTTTTGTTTTCCTTTGGTTTTGTGTTTTGTGCCTTAGGAGTTTCCCTTTCTTCCTTGGGCCTTTTCTTTGCTATTTTGGCAGATGTGGAATTGAGACCGAAACTGAACGTGGAATTTCTTCTAAGTTTTAGTTTCCGTTCTGTTCCCGGTTCCAGTTTCGTCCCCTTTGCGCTTGTTCTTTGTTGTTCTAGAAGACGCAGAACTGGGATTGAAACCGAACTTTGGAATTTCTTCAAAGTTTTGGTTTTTGTGCCGTTCCCAGTTTTGGTTCTTCCTGTGTGTTTGTTTTTCCTTTTGTTCTTTGCATTTGGTCGTGGGGTGTTTTCTTTGCTTTCTGTTCTTTCTTTTATCTCCTTCTTTGTCGTCTCTTTGTATGTTGTCAGAGGCGGAGTCTAGATCGAAACTAAGCCTGTAACTTGGAAAAGTTTTCGGGGTCGGGTTTGGTTCTGATTTCACCCCTGTCAGGGTCCGCTCAAGACTCATTTTCACTCCGATCCCACTTGCGTTCATTTTTTTGTTCCTTGTGTTTGGTCTCTTTTGCGGGGCTGGGTTCAGAAAGGATTTGGGATATGGATTTTTTGCCAAATTTTGTTTCCTCATCCGGTTCCGTCTCCGCCTCCACCCTGTTGTGGGTCCCTGGGTTTCTTTTCTTTTGTGGACGCGGAACCAGAATGGGGGTTGAACTTGGAGATATCAGTCACTTCTGGGTTTCATTCCCATCCCACCTCCAGTTCTGATCACTTGGTTGATTGGTTGAGTTTTGGATCTTTACTTATTTTCTTTCTTGTGAGGTCAGAGCTGAAACGGTGCGATGAATTGAAAGTTAACAAATTTTCTTATGTTCAATTCCCATTCTGACTCCGGTCTTGGTTTCGATTTCATTTTGGTTTCCATCCTGCCGATATTAAAGGTAAGTATTGTTCCTAGTTCTGATTTTCTAAGTGTTAAAGCATGTCAAGAATGTTGGATGCTACTTCTCAAGGGGTCAACTTGTAGAAAGATCTAGACAGAGAGGAAGAAGTCGTGAGTGGGTGGTGTCATAATAGTGGTTTACAATTCCTAAGAGGAACGAATTTTAGCTGAAATCACATATTTTTAGAAAATATAATGATTTAAGCCTTAAAAAGTTCCATTTTAAGGATTCCAATTGAAGAGGGTTTGATCAAATCACCTTAGATCAAACCCCCTTGGATAGAACCTCGCTAGTTTCAAACCATACCTATAAATGTGTCTCCTTTACACCTATCAAAATGCTGATAAAAAATCACTTTTGATTTATATTTTGGGGGATCAAATGAATTCATTTAAAATTTATTTCAAATGATTATGGTATTCCTCAGAACAAGCTATCCAATGAATATAATTTTAATATGTTTTGGTTTTGTTATGTATTTGTTTTTTAAGTTTTATTAAACATAGGTTTTTCATCGAAAATGAATTTCTTTGCTCTTCACATGTGGAAAAATAGAATATTATCAAAAAAAAAAATTGAAAAATATGAGTGCACCAGATGTTGAAGTCCTTTATCCAACAAAAAAATTAAATTAAATTTTGACATATACAAAAAAGATAATGCTGCCATATACAGTCGCGACTGCGTCTGGAATTGTAATTTGTTTGACTTTGAAACTTGGATTAAGGAAAAAATATTCACAAAAACCAGCCCAACCAAGGAATGGCATTGATAGAAGAAGTGCAATTTGATTCCAAAAATTTTGAAAAAATTATTTTTAGAATCTACAGAAAAAATGTGATGAGACTCTAGTTTGCACCATCTTCAAATTCCTCACAGTTTAGTTGCTATAGGTGCCCAAATGTGAAGATTTAGTTAAAAATAATAATTTCAGTGTCTAGTTTGGCCAAAAATTGTAAACCACTATTATGGGATCACCCGAGTCTTAATGACATATGTGACATCTACTAGAAAAAGTAGATCGATATTGATGAAAATGCTTTAGAACATTCAAAGCAACTCTGCAAAGGGGTCTCAAGGTCAGGGACGAGGGCTGGGAGTAAATGATGGTGGTTGTAAACAATCTGGAGACCATGCTTGAGGGAGATATTTCACTGACATGAACAGACTACAGGAATTTAATGCATCAATGACTTTGTTCAAACCCTTCTATGACCGACTTATTGTAAACCCTAAACGGGGCCGACACATTTTTTACGCATGTGTATAAATATGGCGCTTTCGCCTCTTTGTAAAAGGGAGGGGGGATCTTTTTCATCTTCTTTTTTTTAAGAATTAGCAGTTAGGGTTAGAAGGTAGAAAAAACTCGAGAGCAGAAGAAGAGTAGGAGTTAAGTCCAGTAGGAGGAGCTGATGTATCTTCTATATTTTCTTAGTATAGATGGAGATAATTCAAAGACATGGGTTTTCTATACACTGGTGATCTTGCTAGATTTGTAAATGATGTTTATCTAATGGTAGAAGTAGCTAGATTTAAATCTATGCCATATTATGCTCTAGAATGGTATTTATTTTGGTGTAATCATTTGATTTGAAAAGATTTCGAGGAGTGAAATTTTTTTCTTATGCTTTGTTTGAATGGTGATTTACAATCTACTGTCAAATTTTGCACTGTGAATGAATTGAAACTTTGTATCAATTACAAGTTAATTTTATTTTGCAGTTTTTAGTTTAGGAATTCCTTGGAAGGTAACAAGTCCGGTTAGTTGAATGAATCAACATTCTCTTCAGTTTAAAAGCTTTAATCTATCTTTTCCTATTTCTTTAAAACCACCAATTAAAGTAGGTTTAAATATATGTTTGATCTTATAACAATCCAGAAGCTCAAAACCAGCAAGCCCCTTGAACATTACAGTCATATTGACCACTTCATGAAATAGCAATGTTGTGAACCAACATCAAAGACCTTGGGAGGTGATTAGTTTGAGTGTTGATTGTCTTTTTTAGGAGAGGTAAGATATTTTTACTTTTATCCTACCTGCATGTTGTGGGCTTGTACTTCATTGCTAGTTTCTGTGGTAGTGGGTTAGTGAGTAAAATTGATCCCCATCCAGAACCTTAATCCCAACGAGACAAGATTCACAGGGCAACCATTCTACCATCCTTATCAGCTCTGCACACTCCACCAGACTTTTCACCAATACCCTAGTGGATACTCGTGAATCCACCACCAAATCCACCTCAATTGCCATTACAACTGGTTCAACCCATCCAATAGCTGGCTCAACCTCCACCACTGCCACCAATGGCATTTTTTGTGAACAATCTCTCTCCATTAGGGACTATTCCTGGAGGCTTTCATGATATGCCTAAGAATCCTGAGAGATTTTGTCCCAAATATATTCATGGTGAATCAAGGAGTGCTGAAGAGCACATATAATCTTTTAAGGATGCTTGTACCAGAGCCCAGATAGCTCTCCATGATGTGGTTTGTAGGTTGTTCCCTTATTCCTTAGGGAATATGGTGTACAACTGGTACCTAAATCTTCCACAAGGTTCTATTTTGAGCTGGACAGACCTGGAGAATGCTTTCATCAATTAGTTCAGAGTTTATGTGGATCCAACCATTTTATTCCATTAGTTTTCTACCATTAGGGAGGAGCCATGTGAATCATTTCCCCTTTTTAATACAAGGTTTCAAAGAATGTATAGGAGATTGCAGGATCCCTATCTAGTTTCTAAGAATAGTGTCATTTAGGAATATTTTAGAGTTATAGACCCTTTCCTTGGCTTGTTCCTACAAAGGAATTATGAGCCGACAGATATTGATTCTCTATCTAAATTTTATCATCTAGCCATCAAACTGCAACAACAAACTAGCTCTCAATAAGGGAACTTGGGAGGAGGTTTTACTT
>VDFB02087548.1:0-14605 GCA_007258455.2 Sequoia sempervirens | reverse complement strand
AAAGAGGACACCAACCACACCCCAAGCAGAGCTCACAAATGAAGGAACTTTCTCTTAATCAAGGGTTTGGTGAAGATGTTTGCAGTTTGATCTAATGTCAGAAAGTACTTGAGATCAATGATCTTTAAATGAATCAGCTCCTGAATGTAGTGCATATGGATCTTGATGTGCTTGGTTCATTGATGATGGACTAGATTACGAGAGATCTGAATCACACTCTAGTTGTCACAATTGATGATTGTGGGCTTCCGAAAGGGAATGCAAAACTCAGTGAGAATGTTCTCAATCCAAATGGACTCAATAGTAGGATTAACCACTCCTCAATACTCAACCTATGTAGATGAAAGAGAAATAGCAAGCTACTTCTTGCTCTACCAACAAACTGGACTATAACCAAGGGAGAAGCAATACCCTGAAGTAGACTTGTGATCCTGAGAATCACCCACCCAATATGAATCTATGTGTCCCACCAGGTCAAAAACCACACTTGTTGCATAATGAATCCCATAATTGTGAGTACCCTTGATGTAGTGAAGAATCCTCTTGGTTGCTTTCTAGTGCAACTCATGTGGCTACTACATGAATCAAGAGACCATGCCTAATGCATATGAAATGTTGGGCCTTGTACTACCAACAATTTTTTGATACAAAGTTCCATCAACCAAGGGCAACACTTATCCTTAAGTTTGACCCTTGACAAGAATGAAGTCTATGCAGGCTTACAATCAACCATGTGAAACCTTCGAAGCATATCAAGTGCATACTTAGATTGTGTAAGAGTGATACCTGAGGAAGAATAAGTGATCTCAATCCCTAATAAGTAGTGTAACAAGCCCAAGTCAAACATCAAAAACTAATCATGAAGGGTGGTTTTCATTGCTTGAATGGTGGATGAGTGACTTCCTATGATCAACAAGTCATCAACGTAAAGAACCAGGAAGGTATGGGTATCATCCCCGCTATAAAATTGTTGTACCCAAACCCAAATTTTTGCTTCACTAAGGCATTTTGCTTAATTGAGTCTTAATCTTGTTAAAGTGATGTTAGAAGGTCATTTTTGGACTTTTTAAAATATGGAGTTTGTGTCAGGTTCATGTCAGTTTGTTACTGAAGAAATTCAAGAAAAGTGAAAATATGAAGGAAAATCATCAAAATTTTCTATCTCTGGAGAGGGGAGCACATTTTCAAAAAGGCACCCTATCTTTTAGGGGCTCAGATCCTGTTTTTAGGGTTTGTCACCTCCAGCAGACATTTGTTTGGTATCACGCTAGCTTCGCAACGGGCTATCAAGCCTGTCAAACGGACCTATTTCGTGCCAGTTACGGATGATATAGTGCAAAACGAGAGGAACGATAAAATTGGCTAACACTGAGAAAAAGAGCAGCTTTTGAGAAAGGCGCCCATCTTTTTGAGGTGTCAAATGAAGAGTTTTTGACTAAATGCCACCCAAGATGTTTATCTCACATTTATTCAAGCCAAGGACGATCCGCTATGTGGGTGAACTGAAGCGTTTAAATGCCCGAATCTGCAGGTCAAACATGGGGTCAAATCTTGGTCAAAATATCAAAGAAAAAAAAGCAAAAGAGCACATTTTCAGAAAGGCGCCTGAACTTTTGAAGCCTTTAATGCCTTCTTTTTGATGTTCTCAGATATTCAGCTTCTCTGTGTTACGTTCAACATTCCGTTGCCTGTCTCTGTCAGATCAGAAGATGACTCAACAGCTTGCAGTCGGAGTTTTAGTGTTATTTTGGTCAGTTCCAAAATTGGCTAAGTCTGGAGGAAAAAGAGCAACTTTTCAAAAAGGCGCCCTTGATTTTCACTCCTTAGATGATGTTTTCTGGAAAAATGTGCCTTTGCAATTGTCATGTGGAATGAGGTCAGCTCTGCAGTGAGCCTGTGATCCAGTCCTGAAACTTGGTCAATCAGAAGTTATGAAGGATTTGTTTTTCCCTTCGTATGAGGTGGAGATGAGTAAATTTGACTAAGTCTGAGAAAAAGAGCAGCTTTTGAAAAGGGCACTTGGATTTTTGACCATTCAGATCTTAGTTTTATGATGTTCAGTCTCAAGGTACCTTTTGATTAGTTTTTGTCCTGCTTTGTGATGCATTTGTCAGCCAGCCAATCAGTGGAATCAGTTAGCCAGTGTCAGGGGATGAACAGAGGTCCCAAAAGAGGTTTAAATCCAAATTTTCATTAAAATTTGGCTAAGTCTGGAAAACACCTAGAGAGGTCAAAATTGATTTTTCGAAAGAAGTTGACTGGTGCGCCCTAACTTGAGTTCTGACTTCAGTTCAACTGAACGATTTCTGGGTTGTCATCTCCAGTTCACATTTTGGCATGTTGAGTGTTCTTTCAGTTTGCATGTCGAGTTAACTAGTATGCCTGTCCAGTTAACTAACTTTGCATGTTGAGTTAACTTGTTTGCATGTACACTTAACTGAAGTGCATGTTTGAAAATCAACTTGAGTTTGAATGCATGGTGCATTAGTTGAAGTTTTGTGAAGATTTTGTGAAGTTAACACTTCATTATATATTTTAACTTCAATATTCAAAATGGACGCTTTAGTTAAGAGTTTTAACTAAAGATTTAAAGCATGAATTTTGAGTTGTGACGTATGGCGAATTCAATATGAATTGTCAATTGAAGTGAAATTCGCATGATGCTTTAAATAGATTTTGCAACTGAAGTCTTAATAAGGCGACTTTAGCATGGTGCTTTATTTAGCTCATTTTAGTCTTCAGTTAACTAATTTGAGGTCCAATCACAAGTCAAGCGCAATTTTCAAGGTTGCATGCATTTCTTACGGATTTTTGGTAATGAAACTCTATTTATTCAAGTTTAGGCGTCCATTATTTCTTCATCACAAGCTTAGAAACATACATTCTTCTTGAGCAAGCAACAATTTAAAGGTGCTACAGGTGTCAGAATTCAGCGTTCTTCATAGCAACGGATTCAGTTTGATCAAAAGAAGAATATTCCAGATTTTGTTTTCAGTTTGCATGCAGGTTTCATCAAATTCCAAAACAGAGATAGGTGAATTCTATAGAAGTAGAGCAAATAAAACCTTCTTTCTTCTGTCTTATTTCGTCTATTTCTCATCTTAGGTACTTTCTTCGCATGTCAAAGAAATTCAACATATTTTCAGAATTTGATCATTTGGGTTCACATACTTCAATATTTGCAGCAAAACCCATGTCTTAGATTTTTTTCGAGAAAATTGCCCCGTAGTCTTCATTCTGAAGCTCTGTGCTTTTTTTTGAGAATTTCTTTGCATGTGGGCCTAAAACACATTTTTTTGAGAATCAAACTATCTAGGTTATCTTAGAATTTGATTATGCACAAAACCCATGTTCCAGAAATTTTTTGAAATTTTTTCCCGCCATAGGCTATTTTTAGCCTTTCCAGAGATTTTCAGTTTTTCCAAAAAGTTGTTCAAGTATATTCGACTTTACAGTCAAAAGTCTTCATTTTCAAAATGCAGTTTAATCTCATTGAGTATAAGACCAAATCGGTTCTTATACATGATTTTGTCAGAACTTCAGATACAGACTTAAATCATGTCTATCCAGTGGTTAATCTGAGCAGTCTGGAGGGAGTTAGCAACAATTCATTGAGAAATATTGAACGTTCCGGATTGCTGGCAGCGGCATCTATTCCTATTACCACTTTTGATCTTGAGTTCGTTCTTGCTTGCATCAAGCATTATGACTCATCTTCACGACAAATCAGATCAGTTGATGGAAGGATTATCTGCAGTCTTAAACCGAAGGATATAGAGAAGTGTTTTGCTATTCCTCCTCGTTCAGATAATTTCACTGTGGTTATTGAGGCCTGTGAGAAGATATGGGATGGAGATCAAGAACGTTCACAGAGAAAGGTGGCTCAGAGATGGTTGAAAGTCCAAAAGACTAATATGCCTAAAAAGGTTGGTCGTGGTGAATTCAAGGATGAGGTTGCTGTTTTGATAACTTTGCTCAATCGAGTTACAGGTCAAGAGGATGCTAGCACTTTCCGGTCATGGATGTTTTACCTTATCTCCAGAATTCTTGATGGCACAAAACATTTTGGCTGGGCTATGTTGATTAGTGATTGCCTACATCAGTAGATTACTGATTTTCTCAGGTTTCACGAGTTTCGTATGGTGTCCTACTTGGTCTACTTAGTTGCATTTCAAGGCAGCTACAGGCATTTAAAAACTAATGGCACTCTTGGTGTTCAACGTGTTCATGAGTACTATTCTCAGTTGGAGTTTTCTAAATCTGAACAAGATTTCCGAGCAATGAATGATCACTTTTCTATGAGGATAGTTAGAGATCTTGACAATGAAATGCACATTCGTATTTCTGCCGAGGCAAAATCAGCGATGGAGACTTGGGCGGATTGGTTTATCCAATTCCCTACTTTCACATACATCCGGGTTTATGGATATGTTGGAGAGCCTCTGATGTTGCCGAGGTACCCTTCAGATAAGATCATCTTCATGGAGTTTCTCAGACAGATGCAACATGTTCATTTCTTTCTTCGCAATCGTCATAAGACTACGGCTACTTTTCCATTTGGATTGGGAATTTTCACATGCAGCACGGCAACGGATGCTAAGCATATGTCAACCGAGATAGAAAGATTCAAGCTTAAAACTCATACCAAGAGGCGTTCCTATGATCCTTTGGGTCATTATGCAGACAGGTTAGAGCGAGGGATTGCACATAAGCCAGCACTTGAAGATTTCTAGGCTAATTGTGAAGATGAATTCGAGGTTCGTCGTCGTCACTATTGTAGACTCACTATTGCTTAGCTCTCTGATTACCTATCAAAGGATGTTGATGGTCTATCAGATGATGATGGAGAAGTTCTTCTCAATTCATATGTCAGAGATCAAATTGCTCGGCAACCACTTCCTTCACCAGATTGGTACGCTAAAGAGAATACTTCTATTGAGGAAGTATCTAAATCGGTTATCAAGATCAGCAAGCAGTTCTTGGAGAGTAAACGGAAGCGAAAGTCAGTTCCTGTGACGGAGCCGCCAGTAAATTTTTCTTCATTACCTTCTACTTCGAGGTCAAGGCCTCGGGTCAAGGCTATTGTGATTCCTCCTGAAGGAGTTAGACTCAGTGGAAACACGGGAAAGAGGACTACTGGTAAAAGGAAGCAGAAGCAAGTTGAGAATGTACCTGAGATTCCAGTAGAGATAGTCATTTAGGCTGAGCCTCACGTTTCACCTCCTAGTTCACCACATGTGCAACCTATTGATATAGATTCAGAGCCTGAGATACCAATTCGAGTAGGATCAGAGACAACTAAACCACCACAGGTTGATACATTAGGGACAGTCTCTCCTCGAATTGATAATATTATCCAGTCTTGTTGGCTCTAGAAGTCTTTGGGGAGACAGAGGTGAGAACCTTAATATAACATTGATTTATCTGAGTTCAGTGAACCTTATCAGAGAAGGTCGAACAAGAAAATCAAGAAACAGGTGCATATTGAGAAGACTCCAGAATCAGAGATTGTTATAGAAGTTGCTATTCCTCTGGAGGGAAAGAGCCTAGATGAAGTCGAAGTTGGTGACTTTACTTTCACTAAGGAAAATCTTGGTAGGACCACTCGAGAGACAGACGTGAGTCTTCTTAAGATTGTCACCAATAATCTTGAAGAACGCATCACAAAGGATGGAGAGGATAAGGCATTGCTTAAGGCTGAAAATGGTCAACTTCGTCAGTATATCTCTGATCTTGTTCACGAAAATTCAAGTAGAGCGCCTGTTCTTCCTCAGAATACACCTGCAGAACAACGAAAGCTGGATCAGTTAGTCAATCATGGCAGACTTTTAGATAACTGGATTGAAAGTTTTGTTGTTACAGGTCAACATCTTCTTATGGATTTGTATCAGTTGAGGAGTGATGCACATAAACTTCGTCAAGGTATTCAGTTGCTTGAGATTTCAGTCGCAGAGAGTTTAGCCAAGGATCGAGTTCTTGTGTCTCAGTTGTCCGTTGCATATGATGCCTTGAGATTGATGAAGATCAAGAGAAAGTTTTTACTTGGAGGGAGCAACACCTTTTCAAAATAGAAATATGTGAAAAGATCTCTACCAAGTTGTTTTCACTGAAAGATAATGTTGTTGGAGCTCTTGCACTTGTTAGTGGTTTTGTTGTTCAGATTCCGTGTCATTACCTTCTTGAAGATGGCACGTATATTGCACTTAATGAAGTACAAGTTGAGTTCGAAAAGCTGATTCGTGATAGCCTTGAGGGAGATCCTATGGCGGCTAAGTTGGAGAATATTTCAGTTATTTCAGCTAGTTTCAAAAAGGCGGCTGAAGATGTCAGAGAATGCATGCATACAGTCAAGGAAAGTGACAGAGAACTGAAGAAACAGATTGTTGTTTTGGATAGCATCAAAGTGCCAGAAGACAGAGAGATTGATGAGTTCTTGGTCGAAGTGTTAGACCGAGATGACATGGAGTGATCTGCTAGTTGGAACCTGCAGTTAATTTCGAGGGTTGAGTCATGAGCAGCAGTTAACTCGACTTTCAGTCTTGAGTTCACTTGCTGACTTCACACATGCTTATCTCTTCCTTGGGATTATCTTCACAGGAGTTAGGGTTAGGGTTTCTAGTTAACTGAAGGTAGTGTCTAGTTAACTTTTCTTTAAATAAGGACGCGCATGCTTGCACATTGTCCATTTAGGTTAGATGTACTGGTTAACTCCGATGGTAGCCTCCAAATAACTGCATAGTTTCTTTATTAGGGTTTAGCAATAAATATTGCATGCATTGCAAGATTGTGGTTGACCTAAGGTGATTTTAGGGTTCCCTACACCTTTTGATGTCTATAAATAAGGGCTTTTTCTCATTTGTACATAAATTTTGCACGAGAGAGAAATATATGCTGTGCCTACCTTGCCTTCAATATTGATCATTTTGTATCTATTCATGCATTTTTTCTATTATGATGAATTGTTATGCCACATAGGGTTTCATGCAATTGTGATGGTGAATTCTTTCCATAGTTAGATCAAATCTATTTTGTTTTCAATAAACTTGTCCAGATTGAGCTGATAGATGTGCCACCTTGCCTTCAAGTTGAGAATTTGTTCTTGTTTATCGTATGGTGTTTTGTGAATAATAAACTTGTTTAGATTGAGCTGATAGATGTGCCACCTTGCCTTCAAGTTGAGAATCTATACTTGTTTATCGTCAGATAGTCATCCTTGCTCCATTTCCTCATGCTCTGTTTTCTTGAGGAGACTGGATAGATTTTAAGTAATTAGCCTAGTTGTAGTTAGTGATCTGCGAAACCAGAAAATACTTAGCTGCAACGTATAGAGTTTTCTTGAAAGCCTTGTACCTCTACAGCTAAGACAAAAAGACAAGAGATAGTTTAGATTACTTTTCCCTTTCCAAGCATTTTTGTTAAAGCACAACGAGGGAGCTTCCCCTCCTAATTTGAAGAGCACTCATTGCATAGTGTGCATAGCTGTCCGTACCAACTCTTACTCCAGAGGTGCTAGTTGTTATGCCAACAAAATCTAGACATTAGGATTAGAATATCATCGAGTGAACCCCACTTTCAAAAGGAAGGAGTCCATATTGGCATACCAAGCCCGAGGGGATTGTTTGAGGCCATAGAGATACTTTTGAAGATGACACACAAGTGAAAGATCTTGAACTAACCCTTGTGGCTACTCCATGTATATCTCCTAAAGATCATCATGAAGAAAAATGCTCTTCATATCCATCTAATGAACATCACATATATGTGTTGCAGCTATAGCAAGAACAAGTCAGATGGAATTTATTTTGGTGATTGGTGTAAAATTCTCAAAGTAGTCAATCCCTAGAAATTGGGAGAATCCTTTGGAAACCAAGTGAGCCTTATTCTTGTCAACTAGCTCATCTGCTACATATTTTGTTTGCAAGATATACCCACTTGTATCAAACAATTTTCCTTCCCTTAGGAAGTGGGACAAGATCCCAAGTGTGGTTCCTCTCCAAAGAACTAAACTCTTCCTGCATGGTTGCATCCCACTCAAAGACACTAAAATCTTCCTAAAAATTTTGTGGATCAGAGGCTGAAGCAAGGAGACATGTGGAGCATCTTGAAACTGTGATATGAAGGATCCCCTACCCAATCACTTGCTTACTAAAAATTTTGATGAGCCCAGAGAGGCCCTATGCTTGGAGGAGGAGAATCAAGAGAAGAATCATCATCCTATGAAGATGAACTATGTGCATCCTCATGATCACTATCATCATCTAAAGTGGAGGAAGAAGACTCCTCACCATGATTTGAAGGATTATGATCCTATGAAGAACTGTCATCATGATACAAGGACTCCAAACTGATGGTGGTAGGAGAAGTGTCGAGAGAAGGACTAGAAGAACTCTCCTCAAAGTGAACACTCCTCTCAATGAAAAACTCATGTATGGTAGGATGAAGAAGCTTGTATCCTTTGACATCATCTGGGTATCTAGAAAATATGCAAGGATTGCTCTAAAAATCCATAGCCTTGCATTTCTTTGCTAGAATTTAGACCCATGCACTATCTCCAAACAAGTTTGAAAGTTCTTAACTGATGGATCTTGACCGATCCAATCCTGAAAAGGTGTTAAACCCTTCACAACTTTGTGAGGAATTCCATTCTAGATATAACACACATAGTTAATGGCTTCTACCTAGAAAGGTGGTTCCAAATACTCCATACAATTAGCCATCTCTTTCAAGGATTGATTCTTCCATTCTACAACTCCATTCTGCTAAGGACTGTAGGGGACTGTATGTTGCAAATCAATTCCCTGTGAAGCACAATATTACACAAACTTGTGGTTGACATATTATCCCCATTATTTGTACACAAAACTTTGATAGATTTTTCAATTTGTTTCTCTACAAAATCCTTGTACTCTAAGAATGAATCAAAGACTTCAAACTTCTATTTGAGAAAGTACACAATGGTGTACCTAGAAAAATCATCAATGAATGCCAAAACATATCGGGCTCTACTGAAAGATGGTTATGGAAATGGCCCTGCCAAATCACTATATACCAATTCCAAAAGATGTGAGGCTCTCCAAGCTTTTCCTTTGTCAAAATTCTCTTCAGAGTGCTTGCCAAGAATGCAACCATGACAAAAACCTTTAGAAAAGTGAACTGTAGGAAATCCTATAATCATGTCCTATTTTCTAAGCTGTTGCAAGTAGCAGTAGTTCAAGTGGCCAAATTGTTGATGCCATAAATAACACATTATCTGAAAGAGTGAGTAGAATAGTTGAAGGAGGATCAAGAAAAAAGTAAGAGAACAAATAAAGCTAAGACTGGTGATTTTCTCTCCCAACTACAATTGTAGAATCATTGTGCATCTCACGAATCACCACTAAATTGGGAGTAAAATTAACTTGCTTTCTTGTACCTATGTGAGTGATTTGATAGATTGATAGGAGATTATTTGATAATGAGGGCACACAAAGAAAATACTGAAATGTGCCATTGGGGCTCCCATATCAATAGACCCTCTCCCACACACCTCAACTGGAGTGTTATCACCCATCAAAATGGAAGGCATAGAACATGGCTCCATAGATTCAAGTTCATCTTCAGTTGAAGCCATGTGGTGTGAAGAACTTGAATCAAGAACGCAAGTGGATGATGGAGAAGAAACTACTACAAGGGCCTTGCCCTTTCCTTTCCCCTTACTATTATCTTTTTCATTGTGAGAACCCTCTTTTGAAATTTGTTTTATGGAATCAGTAATACTAAGATTATTCTTCTCAAGAATGTGTGTCAAGTGATCTACTTGTTTCTTCAAAAAATTGTGCTCATCGTGACTAGGTTTTTTACAATAGGCACATTTGAGCCTCTCTTTCTTAGGCTTGTCACCTTTTGAAGATGAAATCTCATTACTTGCTTTTGGAGTAGTTGATTTCTTATTCTTCTTGCTATTATTTTATTTCTTATCCTTATTACTACTTTGTCCTCTTTTTCCATTTGTGCCAAGGTTGGAAGCCAAGGAATGTGACTTAGAAGACTTAAGAGTTCCCATCCAGATTAGCTTATCTTGCTCCCATGTGAGAGAAGTAGCAAAATCATCCAACAATCATGGAATCTTGAATTGAGACCCAAGTGCATCCTTAGTAGCATAGAAGGTAGAAACAAATACTGAATATTCAAAACTTAGCTTTGAGAAAATACTTAAAATTAGTTGTTCATCTTTCTTATAAATTCCACATTGTGTAGTTACAGCCTTAGTGATTTCCATTTGGTGAAGAAATCTTGAACTATGTTGAAGTTTCTTAGATTTAAACTGATTAATTCATTCTCCAACATATGACCCCTCATAGAATCTTGAGTGCCAAAAAGAGATTCTAGATTTTTCCATGTTTTATTTGGAGTATTTAAAGATTCAATATGAAAGAGCAAATCAGGAGATACAAACAAACACAATGCTCCATATGCTTTATCACATTTGCTAAACCATGTAGGCTTATCTTCATCTTTAGCCGGTTTAGTTTCTAGTCCCATTGTTATTCTATGCAAACCAAGACCTCTTAAGTGAATATTTATTTTTGATTTCCACTCAAAATAGTTGTATGCAATTAGAGTAGGAACTGTTGTTGAACTCATGATGAAGAAATGGAAAAGGAAATAAGAAAAGAAAGTGAACATAAGAATGCCAAGAAAACCCCCACCATTTTCACTAGTATCAAAGATCACCCCCAATATTATAAGGTTGATACTTTATAATTCAATGTGTTTATAAAGCCTTTTCCAAGATACAATACTCAATGGGATCAAGATAGGAAAAATTACAAATTTTGATACAAAATGGACCTAAGAAAAAGTCTAGAAAAATTAGCCTTATTTTTGTGTAGTTCTCTACAATACCTTTCCAACGCCTATTCGTTTTTAAAAATATATTGGAGCACCGGGGCGAAAGTTATGGCTTGTTTAAGAAATTAGCAAAAAGCAAATTCAACTTGAAATATCTAGTACAAAATAGCAAAAAAATATTTTCAATACCTCTATGGATGGAAAGTTCTCATCTCCATCTTTCTGGTTCGATATCTCATTTTTGAAAAATGGACTGTATGGAAAAAAGTTATACAAGTTTGAAAAAAGGCTCAATTTGGCCTATAGGAGGGGGGGGGGGGCGCTTGATGGATCCCTAGCGACCCATGGGCAGCGCCGCTGATAGTAGTAGCCGCTTGGCGGTGACCTAGTAGAGCTTGGGTGGTTGGCAGGTTGAGACTCCTGGCAATTTTCTTTTAACTGCTAGCGGCTTAGGTTAATCGTTGACGGTTAGGATTACAACACCTAGCAGTTTATTTTACCTATCGTTTAAACCTAAATGTTGGTGGGATTTTTAGCCTTTGGAAACTTAGAACAAAGGTCATGGTCAAAAGAAATGTCCACAGACTTTTAAATCTATGGTTGAATTTATAAAGGTCGCAGACCTTGCAGTTAGCAGTGCTTTAACGCAAGCGCTCACCGCTATTATTTTTCTTTTATATTATTTTTTTTAAATTTAAAATAACTACTCGAAAAAGGAGTTTTCTAAATTTCTTAATACTGACACCTATACCTGCAGTGCCTAGGGGGTTGTATGACTAGATCCAAGTACATTTCTTTTGCCTTGAAAATAAATTTTTCCAAATATAGGCAAATTTTATATCAAAATTTGTCTCCTCGACCTCCTGAACGCAATGGCAAGGTCCTTTTTGGCTGAAAATTCTCTTGGAAAAATGTTCATTTGAGCTTCAAACCATTGTTTGCAACTTTGTCAAATGCTCTCTAATTTAGATGAAACGAAAGCCATATCTACCTTTCTCAAGCCTTTTGTATGCTTTGGAATAGTAAAAAATGCTGCCAGTATAACCAAAAATGTTGCAAATCATCTGGATCTCAAAAAACTCATATGTAATTTGGAAAGGTTATTAGATCTTTTTAAACCCTTTCTAATTCTCCAGATCATTCAAAATGCAAGAGAGGAGCATATAAGAATTTACAAGATCTTTACAAGAAAACTCAATCTCTTAATCAAGAATCTATGAACTTAGATTTATCAAAACAAAAGCTTTGATACCATGTTAGAAATCTGGAATAGATTGAATAACCCAAGGAACTTTTTTAGAGAAAATCAAAGTTACAAAAAATGGAAAACAGAAGAATGCAAACAAGGACTCCGAGAGATTATGCAATGTTGATGTGATAAAATTGTATTAAGAGCTTCCAAGCTGAAAAGTTACAGTGCAAAGATGAAAATACAAGCTAGGTAGTGAGTTTATATAGAACTAAGGAGAGGATGTAGGTGGAAAATCCAACCAATATGAATTAACCACCAAAAGTGGAGGATGCCACCAAAAGTGGAAAGTGTTCCACCCTTTAAGGAAGGGGACATTACATCACTTATCTCCTAGTAATAAACTCACCTTATTATCCTAAGAAAGCTTAATATAAAGTGTAGGAAAAACCTAGGAGTAAGGGAAAATAAATTAACCTGCTAGGAAAATAAAAACCTACATCAACACTTATGCCTAAGATATCACCTAGACTGACTTAGATAACCATATATAAGACTTAGGCCAATATAACTAAATAATCTATAATATAATAATGATAATATGACTTAATTAAGAGTTAATATAGCCACAAGTTGACTATTCATAACCTTATGTACTCTAAGGTGTAGCATAAGATTTTGAAGTATTTGACTTATCAACACTTCAATTTTTTTTTTATGAAGAATACACAAGTACTTTGAGTAATCATCAATGAAGGTTAAAAAATAATTTTCTCCTTCAATTGGCATGGCTAACATTAGCCTACATATCTGAGAATGTGTGGAATCCAAAAAATCCTTTAGTCAAGCGCAACCTTCCTTCCAAAACTTTTCTCTTTGATTCTTTCTTAAAATGCATGCTTCACATAGCTCTAGGTTTAATCCCTTTTTCAGGGCTAAAACTAACATGAGTTTCTAGTTATCCATAAGTTTTAGATTTTTCACATGTTGACATGCCTATCTTTGATGCCATAAATATGACTTGCAAATTTTATATGATATGCTTAGAACAACAATATAGTCTTGTCGATAGGTTACCACATCATACTCCCTTTTCTATGAGCTTCCCATCATTATTATTTAGCACATGCACATGCTTGAGTCAAACTCCAATTTCATTGTCTCATTTATAACTTTACTAATAGATAACAATTTTTTTGGTTAACCTTAGAATATTTAAAACATTATGGATTTTTTTGTATACACTATCTAAGAGATCTACCAGCTAAACCTTCTTCTCATTCGAGAGTTTGATATATTACATAAATAAATATACATGTGGTGTCATATACATCAAAGGTTATGATCACTTACAATGGTGGTCAATATTGTTATGAATAGTTGAGACTCTTCAACTCCTTCAAAATTTATTTTCTTGTAGGTTTGTGATATTATCTTTTGAAAGACTTGTTGCATTCTTTTGATAATCCTTTGTGTAATGACCCACCTTCTTGCAATAGTGACCTTTGAATTCCATCTCCAAATAAATTTCATCATTAGTGGTGACTAGTTTCTCTTTATTTGTGTAGCTTTTCTTTCCATTCTACAAGGTAGTGGAGCCTCTAACTTCACTACCATGTATTTTCTTCTCAACTTCTTGTATAGTAGTAACCCTGCCAAGTATTACTACAACATTTTGGCCACTTGCCAAGTATTGCCTGAATTTGAACAATGTGTGCATGATGACCAACATTTTCTTATCATAGATGGAGAACCATATTTATGGACCTATGTGATTTTTTGACTCTCAAAAGAAATCAAGTGCTTGTTCTACATGAGCATGACCTCAATTCGTTCTCTTGATGTGTTGCACTCTTGTAGAAACCCCTAAAAAAATACCTATAGTAAAATGCAAATGATGAAGAATCCTTGAAGCTATGTCAAGGCCCTCGTGGGGGGCTAGTCTCCAATTTCTTTGATCTTCTCCATGTCCACCTACACTCCCTTTGTATGGATGATGTGACCTAGACACAATATCTCTATCATAGCAAACACAAAATTTGAATCCTTTGAAAATAATGTTTGTGATTCCAAAATTTCCAACATTTAATCATTTTTTTGTAGGTTCTCCTCCCACATTTTTTTGTAGATAAAAATGTCATCAAAAACAACAAATATGAACCAAGTATGGTTTAATTATAGAAAATATAACTTATACATGACTCAAAATTTACTAGAGTATTTGTCAAACCAAATAGCATGACTAGAAACTCATAGTTCTCATAGTGATATTAGAAAGATGTTTTTGATGTTGGTGTAAATTAATTATTTACACGATAATAAGTTTACTTAGGTGATGTTGGGCATGTCATAATGCATTTATGCTTACATGTGACAGTTTCTTTTCATTTCCTTTTTAGGTATATTATATTTTTCATTGTAAAATACCTCATATTTTAGATTTCCTGTGAATGCATTTTCACTTGATGCTTGCAAAGCATCTTCTTTGGTTCTAGATATCTTTTCTCTGTGACAAGTTATTGCATGCAGGTGATTCTTGGGGTCTGTGAAGTTAGGTTTTTAAAATTCGACATGGTATCAGAGCTC
>VDFB02087547.1:0-22523 GCA_007258455.2 Sequoia sempervirens | reverse complement strand
AGAGCTTGTAGATGAATGAACTTGCATTTAGTAAAGGTTTTGATGAAGATGTCAACAACCTGCTTTGAAGACTAGCAAAAGACTAAGTCAATGATCTATACATGAATCAACTCTTGAATATAATACATATGAATCTCTATGTGTTTGGTTTACTAATGTTGAACAAGATTCTTGCATATCTGAATAGTACTCTGGTTGTCAAAATAGATGACTATAGGCTACCTAAGAGGAATCTCAAACTCATAAAGAATTCCCTTAAGTAATATAGCCTCAATAGCTACGTTAATAGGCCCTCATGAACTCTACCTTTGTGGATGACATAGCAATAGCATTCTACTTCCTACTAGACCAACTAATAGGACCTAAACCAAGTGAAAATTTGTAACCTGAAGTGGACTTGCAATGCTCAGTGTAACCAACCCAATTTGAATCTGTAAAACCAATCAAGTTGACTGATGAACCAAATCTGTAATGAATCCCAAAACCAAGAGTACAATAAAGGTAATGAAGGATCCTCTTAGCTACTTTCCAATGCAACTCATGAGGTTCCTACATAAATATTGAAACCATGCATATTGCATAGGCAATGTCTAGACTCATATAAAGTCAAGTATATAAGACTAACAACAGGTTGCAATACAATGTAAAATCAACCTATGATATAGTACAAGAAGTTTCAAGATTGACTCTAGATAGAAAGGGAGTCAAAGATGGTTTACAAGTAGTCATGTGAAACTGTGCAAATAGGTCAAGAGTGTACTTAGGTTGTGCAAGAGTGATCCATGAAGTAGACTGTGAAATCTCAATACCAAGGAAGTAGTGCAATAAACTAAAGTCTATAATTTAAAATCTATCCTGAAGTGATGTCTTCACTACCACAATGGCAAATGACCTACTCTTGATAAACAAAACATCATCAACATATAGAAACAATATCCAAATTGAATCATCTTGTCGATATAGATACGCATTAGGGTTTGAATGGCATCTAGTAAAACTTGAAGATAGGAGGTAGGAATCCATCTTGGCATACCAAGCTCTAGGAGCTTGTTTGAGGCCATAGAGAGATTTCCCATGTCTACAAACTAAGGATGAATCCTGAACAAACCCTAGTGGTTGTTCCATGTAGATTTCCTCCTCAAGGTCTCCATGAATAAATACACTCTTCACATACATCTAATGTACATCCTATCCATGTTTTGTGGCTATAGCTAGTGTGAGTAGAATGGAAGTCATCTTAGCAACTAGTGCAAAGGTTTTTGTATAGTCAATGTCTATAGCTTTTGAAAAACCTTTGGCAACCAAATTTTCTTTGTACCTATCAACTGACCCACTTGCTGCAAATTTAGTTTGATATATCCACCTACATCAAACTATCTTCCTTCCCTTAGGAAGTGAAGTCAAATCCCAAGTGTGATTTCTAATTAAGGAACCATATTCCTCATGCATAGCAATATCCCACTCTAGTATTCTTGATGCCTCTCTAAATGTCCGTGGATCAAAAAGTGAAGAAAAGAAGGCATGTGGCCACCCCTGAATTTTTTTGCATGAATCTATATGTCATCTATTGAATCATGCACCCCTGTATTTTCCCTATGTAGAGTATGAGATGTAGGTGATTCTTGTGTGGAAATATCAACTTCCAACGCAATCCCTAAACTAGATGAAGATGAACCCTCATCACTATCATTATTGGGAGAACTACAAGAAGAAGATACTACACTAGGAATCTACTAATAATAATTTGAATCATCAATATTGTAATTAGGATCTAAAGATTCTACAATATGTTGAAAAGTGTCATGTATAGTTTCAAGAGATGTTTCTTGAAACTTAACACATCTCTCAATAAACAACTCATGTGTGGTAGGGTGGAGTAGGCGATAGCCTTTACACCATCTAGATATCTCACAAAGATGCAATGTTTTGATTGTTGATCCATAGCATTGCGATGTTCTTTTAGAATGTGTGCCATGGCATGAGAGCCAAAAAATCTGAAATGATCAATTGCTGGTTTTCATCCTTTCCAAGCTTCAAAGGGAGTGATACCCTACAAGGCTTTATGTGGAACTCTATTCTGTATGTAACATGCATAGTTGACTGCATCTGCCCAATATGATGATGTGAGGGCCTTAGAGTGAATCATATAATTATCTCTCTTTTAAAGATCTATTTTTTCTATTTTGCAACACCATTTTGTTGGGGGGTATAAGGATTTGTGTACCATAGATCTATCCCCTCTAATATAGAAAACTACTTAAAATAGTTGTTGACACACTCTCTCCCATTATCTATTCAAAGAGCCTTGATAACATTCCCTAATTGTTTTTTGGCTATAGCTTTGAAACCTTGAAAAGATTCAAACACTTCTATTTTTTTCGTAAGGAAGTGGACCCATGTAAAACATGAAAAATCATTAATAAAGGTGAGAACATATCTAGCCTTTATAAAATATGGATGGGGAAAAGCTTCCCCCCTCCCCCCAATGACATAAGCCCTAGTGAAAATGTTGAGGTTAGCAAATGTGGCCTTTTGGAGAATGAATAGTGCCACCTCCACTCTATGCAAATTAGATACTCATCCAAGAAAATTTGTAGCCTATCAAGGGTAGAATCAATGCAAATTTTCCATGATATTTCCTGACCTATCAAGGGAAGATTTGTGGCCTGTCAAGGGAAGAACATACCTACAAGAAGAATCGATGCAATAATAAATGGCTATGCATTAACAATCATGAAGAACCCTTAAGAGGGAAAATAACTACTACTAAGGGAAGATAATAGCCTTCAAGCCACGGTGGTGTAGCCACAGATGGAGGGTTCAAAAACAATAGTCCAAAATGTGTAGCTTAGAGTCAACACAGTGGAAATAACACCAAAAAAAGATTTGCAAATATGATTCTTTATTGAATTGGCAATCTTACATGCAACTTATGCCTCATGGCTGAATATTCAAGGATCATGGGCCTACCACAAGGGCATTCAACATTACAACTAGCCAAAGGCCTTTAAATAGTTCCTTGAAGGGTTAATGTGAAAAATGTAATGAATCTAAAATATCTCTACTTGATCACTGACTTCCTATGAATTACTGTAAATGACTATAAACATGGTTCTCAAGCTCGAACAAAGGTTTGCGTCAGCCACAAAGGCTTACCAAAACCCAATGAATGTACAACTGTGAAGGTCAACATCAAAATATGAAAAAATAATTCTTCACAAAATGATATAACTTGTGAATCTCCAAGAGAGATCCCATTGGACCAAAAATGCGTGTATGGTGTCCCATTAAGATTCACATGATCTAGAATAGGTCTACACTAAGAAATCTAGAGTAGGTTGGCCCCATATGCTCTGACTAGTAATTATAGTGGAATTCTAAGAGTGATAAATTTCTAAAAACAAATGCAAATGATCTAAAATCTGGATATATGATAGATGTCGATGTGTAGATTCTATATCCTCCTCTATGAGCAAAGAAATGATAATGCGATGAAACACGAAATGAAATGATGAAAATGCTACTGAATAAAATGTAAGAAAATAAACTTTTTTGGTTGATACAAGATTGCTTTCCAACTAGGGATGCTCCTGCATTAGACACCTAGGTTTGGAAGAAAAATGAGTCCCTCATTTTCTAGGTCTAAGAGGAAAACCAAAATGGTCCACCTCAACCTGAAAAATCCATGATGAATCCTCCATTGGTTTTCCTTTCCATTTAAGAAGATATTCTTTGTGTTGGTTGTTCCTAGTTTTTCTTTTGGTTCTGGTATCCAAAATATGCTCAATCTCCTTTGGCACTTGATGTGGTAACTACTCCAAATACTACAAAGCTTGATGATCTATATACAATAAAAATTCTTTAGGTAATAATAATGTCTCCACTTCTTCAAGGCTTGAACTATGGCATAAAATTCTTGATCATAAACTGAATATCTTCTTCTGGCATCATTCAACTTCTCACTGAAATAAGCTATAGGTCTTTCTTTTTGACTCAACACTGCTCCTATTGCATTTCTACATGCATCAAAATTCAACAATTCAAAAATTCTTTGTTATTCATATGTCCACTTAAAGTCCTTGTCTCCTCTCATCGTCTCTATCATGGGGTTACAAATAATATTAAAGATCTTGATAAACTTTTGGTAGAAACTTGGTAGTCCATGGAATGATCGTACTGAACTCAAATGTTCATCAGTGTGGGCCAATCAACAATTTCTCTAACCTTCTTAGGGATCTTCAATCCTTCAATAGAAATAACAAAACCTAGATATACCTCATTCATCAAGATCTCATGAAAGTGCTTGATGTGTTTGTCAATCTAGAAGGCATTACTAACCACTCATATAATCCTTCATTTGTTTTAAATGCAATCTTCCATTCATCTCCTTCTCTAATTCTGATTTGATGGTATCCACTCTTTAGGTCAATCTTTGTGAAATGCCTTGCTACACTCAAATAGTCTATAATGTCATCTATCCTTGGCAATGGAAATTGGTACTTGACATCGATCCTATTGATTTCTCTTTAATCTGTGCACATCCTCCACTCTCCATATTTCTTTGGTGCAAGTAAAATAGGTACCACACATGGGATCAAACTTTCTTTAATCAATCCTTTCATCAAAAAATCTTGTATCTATTGGTTCAACTCTGCATTCTCTGTCGATGTCATTCTATGTGTTATCTTGTTTGACAAATTTGCTCCCGGTATAAGATCTATATGATGATTGATACTTTGGACTAGTGGTAGTGGCTCTCGTACATTCTTTGACATGATGTATTCATATTCGATTAATAGTTCTACTACTTATCCATTCTTTGTGATAGGATTCTCTACCTCCAAACCATTGTTTTTCTTTGGAATCAATGAAAAAACATATTCTTATGCCTCAACACATCCAAAAATTTCCTTCCATCTACCAAAAATAGTCTAGAAGTGCCACAAAGTTCAGTCTTCTCCTCTTCTGCTAAAGGTATCAACTTATTTCTCCTTCCATTTGAGGTCATAGTATAAGTATTTCTTCCATCATGAATTGCTTTCTTATCATATTTCCATGATCTTCCTAACAGTAAATGACATGCATCCATAGGCATAATATCACACAAAAATTCATCCCTATTTGATCCAATGTGAAATTTTGGAAAACATTTCTCACTCACCAATATCTTAGGATCATCTTTAATCGATGTTGTCCTATAGGGGTTTGGGTGTTTTAATCTCTCTAGATTAAAATTGGTTACCATCTCCTCTAAAACTAGATTATGAGTACTACCACTAACAATGATAACTTTACATACCTTTCCTCTGAACTTACATCTTGTTCTAAATATACTCTTCCTTTGGGGTGGTTCTTCAGTCACTTCTTCATGCATAAAATCTCTCCTCACCACCAATGGCTCGCCTTTTTCTAGTTTCCTAACTAAATTAGGGGATTGAACATGTTCTTCATCCATATAATCTTCTCTTTCAATATACTCTAGTTTCTTGCTGGTACTTCCTTGATGAAACTCAAACGCTCTATGTCCTTCACCTCCACACTTGAAAAAGGTTCCTATGAATAGTCTTCTCTCAGATCTTCCTTCATCTCTCTAGTATCAATCATTGTGGTAATAATTATGACCTCCTCTATCACTGTGGTAGAGATTTTGATCTTCTCTTCCTTTGCGGTATGAATTACTATCACTCTCTTCACTTTAGTAGAGTTTTACATGTCTTTGTTCTGATCTACATAGGGTCTTCTTTCTCTAGATTGTGATCCACTCCTCTAGAATCTTCCTCTTCCACTTCTCTACCTTTGTTCAAAATTTTTGTTCGGCTTCTCTTCCACCTTTAGTGAAAATTCATATGCTTCTTCAAATGATGTCATCTTACAAGGCCAAGTTCTTCTTGAATGTTTGTTCTCAATCCATTGATGTATCTTGTAACCTTCTCCTTTCTTGCTTCACTATGTCCAGTCCTAATGATCATCCTATAGAAATATATTGTATATTCGTTCACATATTTCTCCTTTTTTCTCAAGTTCTACAATCTTTTCAACCATTCAATCTCATAATCAGTAGGTATGAATTCATTCTTTAGTTTTTTCACAATTCTATCCCATTTTATGACCTTCTCCTTTCCTCTCCTATTTTTGTCCAATTTAACTTATTTCCATGATAAAGCAACATGACCCTTCAACTTTGTTTTTGCAAATCTAACTCTTTTTGGATCTTCAATTTCTTTCACATTCCAAGTATTCTTACATTTCTTTGATCAAATCAATCAATTATTCTTCAGGATTCAAATTTCTCATGTAATTTTTAATTTCAACTTTGGGTCATTTTCCAATCTTTGAAATCATTTTCAACATCTTTACTTCATCTTATTCTTCTTTTTCTTCACCTAGGACTTCTGTAATTTGATTCACAACATGATCTGCTTCATTATCGCTTTCATTTGTTGGGTTGGTGAATCCCAATGGTCTTCTTGGCCATTTCATATGGTGTCTCTTGGCCTTCATTTTCTTGAAGGCATGCTTTTATTAAAAGTTGTAAAATGCAAAAACTCTCTAGATGAAGTTGGTTTTATGATGTAGCATATGATGTACTGTGAAAAAAAAATTTGATAATTTTTTTTCCCTTGTTGAAAGTGGATGTAGCTAGTTGGTGAACCACTATAAAAATCTCAAGTTTTCTTTTTTGTGTATTTTGTCTTTCAATTATTTTTAATTTCTGCAATCGTTTCTTTTCTTTTATTCTACAAAAATTCCATCAACATCATCTTCATACCTAGGGTTCATGCCTTGCCTTCTATCGTCTTCAACAACATTCAATCAGACTCACATCTCACACATCATTTCCAACATCTCATCCATTCTTTCAATGAAATTAGCCATAATAGGCTCTCTCCTTTGTGACATCTATCCCCTTGAATCGGTCTAACCGCCTCAATTCGGTGATCTGGCTACAAGGGTTTCAACTACCTCAAAATCAGTGATCGATTGAAAACTCACGTAGTCTACCTCAAATCAGAAATATTTTTACCTCAAGGAATTCCTCCATGACTCTCAAACTCATTCTAATACCACTTTGTGTAGTCACAGATGGAGGGTTCAAAAAGAACAGCCCAAACCATGTAGCTTAGAGTCAACATAGCAAAAATAACACTGAAAAATGCTTTGCAAATATGATTCTTTATTGATTTGTAAATCTTACATGCAACTTATGCCTCATGGGAAAATATTGAGGGCTCATGATCCTGTTACAAAGGAATTCAACATTACAACTATCCAAATGCCTTATTACAGTTCCCAGAACGGTTGATGCAAAAATGAAATGAATTTGAAACATCTCTAACTTGATCACTAATTTCCTATGAATTAAAAATTATTATAAATATGCTTCTCAAGTATCTATGTCAACCAAAAAAGCTTTACAAAAACCTGATGAATGTACAACTATGAAGGTTAGACTCAAAATATGAAAAGATAATCCTTCATGAAATTATATGACTTGCGAATCTCTAGGATAGATCCCATTGGAACCAAAATTCTTGTATGATTTCCCATTAAGCTTCACATGATTTGGAATAGGTCTACACTAAGAAATTTGGACTAGGTCGGCCCCAGATTCTTTGACTAGTAATTATGTATTGAAATTATGAGAGTGATAACTTTCTAAAAATAAATGCAAATGAATTAAAATCTGGATATGTGATAGAGGTTGATGTGTAGATGTTATATTCTGCTCTGTGAGCTATGAAATGATAATGCAGTAAAATGCGAATTGAACTGCTAAAACTTCTACTTAGTGAAATGTAAGAAAATAAATATTTTTGGTTGATACAAGATTGCTTTACTACTAGGGATGCTCTTGTATCACAGAGAGATGAAGATGTGTTGTAGAAAAATGGACCCTTTGCTTGACATGGGCTTAATTCATGATAAAACATACTTAATGAGGCCTTAATATAGTGTTGTGAGGTATTTTATGCATCCACACTAGGTCATGGACCCTTGCGAATTGAACAACATGCTTCTAATGTCATCTTGTAAAGGTGTTGTAAAGTCTAGTAAGGGAATTTCACTCTTTTCTAGATTTAATTAACTTATTTCTTTCTAATTCAACATTATAAAATGTGTTCAATAACATTGTTACACCAATCTAGAAGTTTCTTAATGTAAAATTAATGATAATCTAGTGTTGTAATGTGTCTTGCACATTCACATTGGTTCTTGTGAATTTCTAGGCTATGTGGACCTAATTTTAGTGTCGTAAAGTGTATTTAATCACACTTTCACATTGATTTATGTGTCCCAAGCCTCATTCAACATTTACATCATCACTAATAGGTCTTAATTGACCCATATTGTGTATCTTGAGGCTTTAATTGATCAAATACCTGACAAGATGGCATTTTAGACCTTATTTCTTGATTCCTTGGCTTCTTAGGTGTTAGAATGGCCCCTACGGGACCTATTCACCATGCATGGTGAATGAGTCCTATCCAGGTGGGACCATTTTCCATGTGTAGCGAATGAGTCCTATCTAGCCCCCATTTTGACCTTTGAGCAGGAAAAAGTGGAATTTAAAGTTTATTTTCACTTCATGTCGGCCTGTGATGAGGTATTATCAGATACTAAGGCACAATTTTCTATAAATAAGTGTTTTAATCCTAATTTTACATCCAACAACATCTAACAACTCATTTTTACATCTCTTATCATTATTGCATCTTCTATCTTCTCATCCAAATCAAGCAAGTTAGGGTTTCTTCATTAGAAGTCTTCAAGTTAGCTTTCTAAAGCATTCAAGGGATGATTATACATGTATTTCTACAGAATTACAAGATCAATCATCATTGTAACCTATAATTTATTCCATTATTGTATTCTTGATTAACTAATTCATCATTTTGGTTTAATTACCTAAAAGGGGTTTGACTAAGGCAAACCCCCATGCCTTAACAATCAATAATTTATCTTTCTTTTTTTGTTTGTATGTAGATTTAGGTCCTTTGGAAGGTTGAGAATCATTGAAGATTGTATTTCAAAGTAATTCATGTCTTCTTCTCTTCATTCAAGTCAAAATATCAAGAAAAAGGCATTTTCATACCCAATTCTGACAATTTCTGAAGCAGACACATGTAGAAGACAAAGGTAGATCTAAAGCTATAGAATCAACCTTTGACGTTTCAGATCCTTGAAGGAGGAATAATTCACCAAGCATGGTGAATTAGTCCCATTTGTGGGCCTGAAAATTATTTTTTTATTAGAATCCAGCTCTCGGTAGACAAAAACTTATTTCCAGAAATTTTCACCAAAATAGGGACAGATTCACCCTAGATGGTGAATGAGTCCTGTCAGGCTTGAGAAACATCATAAATCAACATTCCAAACATTCCATATTCATCACATTTTTCCCAGGTGCACTCTTATTTTATCCATCTCTTTATGTTCTGCATATTTCATCCACTTAGTACATTTTAGCAATACACAATGTGTTTTCAACCATTTCATACTTCATTGGTTTTGCATGTTTAATCATTCAATTGTTTAGCTTAGTTGCATTTATATCATTTCATTTAGTCTTCATCCCATCATACATATCTTAGATTAAATGAACCCCCTAGATCTTTGAGGTCTATCTTTCTCCTTTTAGGTGAAAAACCCTAAGAGTGCAAGAGAAGTACATAGACCCAAAAATATTTGGTTCATTTTGGTGAACCCGCCTTTTAGAATACTTTCTAATCTGATTTTGGAGTCATTTATCACTAATTTATTCTTACATTCATTTTTCATTTGGATTTGCATTTGTTTGTATGCTAGGTTTTAAAGCTTGCATTCATAAAAAGTGCATTTAGGTTACATTTGTTGCATCTAAATTAATTTAGATTTATTGAAATTATGAATTTTTCATTTAGGTCTATGTATTGGCTCTTAGAATTCCTAAAAATCAGTCTAAAATTTCTAAAAATCTTGAAAAAAGTCCATACTGGGACTCATTCGCCACCTTGGGCGAATTAGTCCCTTCTGACACCAGAAACAACATTGTCCAAAATTCAGTAAACTATTTTTGTGCTTCTATTTGGTGCCATTTCATATCTATATCAGTTAGTTACATTTCTATAGCATGCATTTCATAAAATCTAGCCTAAATTAGCTCATTTCATGCATGGTTCACATTTTACATTTGCATTCTCATATTGTTACATAGAATACCTATTTAATTTTCATCTGAAAATTGCATTTTATTTTAGAATTTTACATTGCATTTCGAGTTAGCATAGATTATTCTTTCAAAATGTTAGTTTCAATCCTCTCCAAATTTGCAAAGGAAAATCTAGTTAACAAACATTCACGTTCTTCATTCACTGCATTCCCTAGTTATGATAGTCTTCTAGCACAAGAGAATGAAAATGTTAATGCTTTTCTTAAACTTATCTACTCTCCTAGTTATGTTAATGTATCACAACAATCTAGTACTGATACAGTTTCTCATATGTATAACACTCAAAATAATACACAACCACCACAATCAAACTCAACCTGTTTACCTTTACCCAACCTACCTAGTGCTCCTCGTTGTAACTCACCTACAAAGGAGTATGATATTATTGAACAATTAAAGAATACTCTTGCCAAAATCTCCCTTTGGGATTTAGTCTAGACCTCACCACATTACAACAATATTCTTCAAACAGCCCTACAACAACTTGCAGATCCTCATGGAACAACTCTAAATGATGTGACAACTTTAGTTCATAAACCAAATCAAACTAATCTTGACATTACTTTTCATCAACATGAGCTCCCTTCTTTGGAGTTGCGAAAACAACATGATGCCTTTATGATCATTGCTAAATACAAATGGACAGGAATAAAAAAAACTCTTATCAACAATGGTTCTACTCTTAATGTGTGTGGTGTGAGTCTCCTTGGTTGATTAGAAATTGATAAGTCACAAATAATACCTGATTCCACCGCTATTTGAGGATTTGATAATACAAAAAAGCAACCACTTGGTGTAATCACTTTGCCTATTATGGTTGGGGTGGTTACTTTGCAAACTCCTATTCATGTCATGCCTTATGATCTTTCGTATAATCTTCTTTTAGGCAGACCATGGATTCATGAGATGAATGTGGTGCCTTCAACCCTTCATCGTATAATGAAATATGTCTATAACAATAACATTTATCAAGTTGAAGCAGATCCCAAGCCTGAAAGTTGCTTGAACCTCAAAAAAGGGGTTACAAGTCCTCTCACAACATTGATTCCAACATCCAACATTGATCCTCTTGAAATTGAACATAACGATGAGGGATGGACATCTAAATTCTTTGGTGATGATTGGGGATCCTTATAATTCATACCATCATTTATGGGCGAATACATACTCACACAAAAGAAATATGAGAAACAATAACAACCAACCATTATGTCAATGCAAAAATTTGGATAACCTTTCACAAGCATCCGCCTCAATCACTTTATATAATGCCACAAATTCTACAATAACCCCTGACGAACACAACAACGAACAACCACCTGATTCCAAAGAATTGAAAAAGATTTATGGAAAAGGATATGATTTCATGAAACAATTTGGGTATAATGGAAAAGAATTTCGTGCTCAATAACAAGGTATCCACAACCCTATAGAGCTTAACACACAACAAACAACTCATGGTCTTGGTTATTCTCCTTTACCCAAGATCAACAAGCCTTCACTCAACATCAATACTATCACGCAAGACTCTTCCATGACTCTTTCTTATTCACATAAATAACCTTAATTGCTTCTCCTTGCCATGTCATAGTTGAAAGATAATCACATTCTCACTATTGCATGTCTTGCATCCATTTCAAGGGGCAGCATACCATCATCCACTTTAGGCTCACCTTTGACCTACACTACGTGGGGGGAAAAGAGCTAGAAAAACTTATCCCTTTTATGTCACTTGTCATTGTCTCTTTCGACTACTCATTAACCTTTCATGAACATATTAAGAGCAATCTTGGGATGTGGATGACATGTCTTAATATTGACTCACATGTGACATACTTCCCTCTTTCATGATGCAACTTATTGAAAAAATATGAATTGGCATAAGGATTTTTGGATAAGCTCTCATGTTCTTCTCTTCTACTTTAAAGTAATTTCTCATAGAACAATGTGTAGCAATTCCTTTAAAGTGGGGGGGACATTACCATTAATTCATTTGCACTCTTGGTTCCTAGTGTAGCCTTGTCATTTGCATGATGTGTTCGTCACTTTGTGGATGACATTGGGTGTGATGTTCTTCATAAGTGTGATTTTCCTCAGCATATTACATTCCTCTTGGTGGCTTGATGTGACACATTGCATCCCCTAAGTTGTGAATTTACTATCCTTTGACTGGTCCTCTCTTGGAGACATTAGACATAATGTTCCCTAAGTGACTGACCTTGCATAAACTAAACAAGACTCGTTTGAACATCCTTTACACTTTACATTTTTACATTTTACACATTTTACATTTTTCATTCATTTTTACCACCTTGCATAATGCAACTTGCATGATTGTGGTACCTTTTCTTTTTGTTCATGAGCATTTTTCTTTGTGGCACCTTGTTAAAGTTATCAAGTGGTATAGCTTTAATATGGTTGAGTGGGAAGCCTAATTAGCAGCATGAATTTTCCCCATAGCCACTTTTATGTTTGTGAGTTCATACCAACTAGCATATGTATCTTAATTTTTGGGCATTCTCACCCCACAAACTAGTTTTGTGGCCCCATAGTGAGTATACAGTTTGGCCCTTTTCACTTGGCAGACAACCAAGAAGTTCCATTGGCCCAGGGTGAGTACATCTTTTCCACCCCATCTTTCATTGTTGTCATTGCATGATTTTGTACCTTGGGGGATTGGCATGCATGTGGATCTCTCTTGAATGGCTACTTTAGTGTGAGTTTGAAGCAGATTCATCCTCTCACTAAAGTGGGGGCTAAATGTGTTGTAGAAAAATGGACCCATTACCTAACATGGGATTAATTCATGATAAAATAGACTTAATGAGGCCTTAATATAGTGTTGTGAGGTATTATATGCATCCAAACTAGGTCTTGGACCCTTGCAAATCAAACAACATGCTTCTAATGTCATCTTGTACATGTGTTGTAAAGTCTTATAAAGGACTTTCATGCTTTTCTAGACTTAATTAACTTATTTAGAACTCCCTAATTCAACATTATAAAATGTATTTAGTAACATTTTTAGATCAATCTAGAAGGTTCTTAATGTAAAGTTAATGATAAGCTAGTGTTGTAATGTATCTTGCACATTCACATTGGTTCTTGTGCATTTCTAGGCTATGTGGACCTAATTTTAGTGTCGTAAAGTGTATTTAATCACACTTTCACATTGATTTATGTGTCCCAAGCCCCATTCAACATTTAAATAATCACTAATAGGTCTTAATTGACCCATATTGTGCATCCTAAGGCTTTAATTGATCAAATACTTGACAAGATGGCATTTTATACCTTATTTCCTAATTCCTTGGCTTCTTAGGTGTTAGAATGGACCCTGTGGGACCCATTCACCATGCATGGAGAATCAATCCCATCCAGGTGGGACCCATTCACCATTTGTGGCAAATGAGTCCTATCTGGCCCCCATTTTTAACCTGAGTGGGAAAAAGTGAAATTTAAAGTTTATTTTCACTTCATGTCAGCCTGTGATGAGGTATTATTGGGTACCAAGGAACAATTGTCTATAAATAAGTTTTTTTATCCCTATTTTACATCCAATAACATATAACAACTCATTTTTAAATCTCTCATCATTAATTCATCTTCTATCTTCTCATCCAAATCAAGCAAGTTAGGGTTTCTTCATTAGAAGTCTTCAAGTTAGCTTTCTAAAGCATTCAAGGGCTGATTATGCATGTATTGCTATAGAATTACAAGATCAATCATCATTGCAAGGTAATTTATTCCATTATTGTATGCTTCATTCTCTTATTTCATCATTTTTGTTTAATTACCTAAAAGGGGTTTGACCAAGGCAAACCCCCATGCCTTAACAATCAACAATTTCTCTTTCTTGTTTTGTTTGTATGTAGATTTAGGTCCTTTGGAAGGTTGAGAATCATTGAAAATTGTATTTAAAAGTCATTCAAGTCTTCTTCTCTTCATTCAAGTCAAAATATCAAGAAAAAAACATTTTTAGACCCGATTATGATAATTTATGAAGCACACCTGTAGAAGACAAAAAGGTAGATCTCAATCTACATAATCAACCTCTGAATTTTCAGATCCTTGAAGGAGGATTGATTCACCAAGCATGGTGAATTAGTCCCATCTGTGGGCCTGAAAATTATTTTTTATCAGAATCCAGCTCTCGGTAGACAAAAACCTATTTCCAGAAATTTTCACCAAAACAGGGACTAATTCACCCTAGATGGCGAATGAGTCCTATTAGGCTTGAGAAAAATCATTAATCAACATTCCTAACATTCCAGATTCATCCACATTTTTCCCAAGTGCACTATGATTTTATCCATCTCTTTTTGTTCTGCATATTTCATCCACTTCTAGTACATTTTAGCAATACACAATGTGTTTTCAAACATTTCGTACTTCATTAGTTTTGCATGTTTAATCATTCAATTGTTTAGCTTAGTTTCATTTATATCATTTCATTTATTCTTCATCCCATCATACATATCTTAGATTGAATGAACCCCCTAGATCTTTGAGGTCTATCTTTCTCCTTTTAGGTGAAAAACCCTAAGAGTGCAAGAGAAGTAAATAGACCCAAAAATATTTGGTTCATAAGACAATCAAATAAAGAAGGATATGGTAGTCAAGTCAATGGGAATGTATGGTTGACAATCATGGCTTATGACTATGATCAATAACCATTAAATAAAACACCAAGAAAGCATGACCAATATCACTCAACTATGATACATAAACAATCACACCAAGAACATTATAGGGGTTTGATATAACTTTCAAACAAAACTAATACAATTCAATAGTATATCTCATTATTAATTTCAAACAAAATCCAACATGCTTGTAATGATATCACTAGATCCTTCATGTAAATGTAATACAACCATCATGTAGAATCATCAATGTGACTCAACCATGATACATGAACACTTATCTTTCAAGTAAATTCCAATAAAAAAACTATAAACTTAACACAAAAGAGAAAATAATTGTAGTATGTTATATCATATATGTCATTCTACCTTGATGCACACAATATATGCCATAATATATTAAAATAATTAGACATAAGATTGAATGTCACTCAGCAATGAGACATGGACAAACACATTAGGAATGACATAGTAGTTTGATGTCTAATATGAATTTGATCAAATTCACTTTTGACCCTAATACATGTGCACACTAAGACTCCTCACAAAAATCAGTGGCATACATGCTATTCAACCCTTGACAAAAAATATATATAATCAATGACACTTGGTTAACATCATCAACCTCAATGCACAAGAAAACTAAACACTTTGTAATGGTTATGAGTAAATTATCTACAAAAATCTCATACAAAACACATAAGACTCAAATCCTTCACATGCCATCATAAAGCACAAGAGTCAACCATGATACATGTAGACACATACAAGACATATACCTTGGGAGTTGTTTGTAACCAAGTTAAAAAACCATACAAATCAATCAAATATACACCATTTCATAAACTTCAAACAAAACCAATAGAACATAATGGTATATTAATAGACCCTTTACATGAAATCCATATAGCTACAATGAAAAAGAGTGAATTCTACTAACCATGATGGAAATGGTCTACTATAAGCAATGAAAATAGAATACATAAGCATTCTTGTGTTGAGTTGAAATCCTCTATATAAGTTTATAAGGATTCATCTAAATTATGTCATGTTTTTTTTTTCTTCATCAAACTCCTAAAAAAATTAACTTTTTATGCAACTTCCATCTAATTTAATGTTGAATTCTATGTAAAACTATAATGATTAATAAAATTATAAAAAGAATGGTCTATATTTCCAAAATTAAACAAAAATAATCAATATAAACATTTCAATTCAATATATTTGTGGGTGATGGCTATTTGGGTGATTTATTTCCTAGGGAATTTGTCAAAAATAGGTTGGGTTTTGATGTCATTTTTGAAGCAATAAGGCTAGCCCTATAGTTTCGAAATGATAGTATCCTTCTCAAAGCATTAAGGAGGAATTCCCAACATCTGTGTGTCACAATCAATTTTGACATCAAGGAGAAATATTATGCAATTTCTTTTCTTTGTGATCATAATCCTCACCCATCTCAAAATTTAGTTTCTATGGGTATAGAGGAAGGTGGTCCACTGTCCACGCCAGGGTGCGCTCAGTTAGAGCCAATTCTAGATGAAAATGTTGCTTCGGTGGGAAATGTTGTTGGCACTTCAGTTGGAGACCAATATTTTGCTATGGTTAGGGCTTGAATCCTTCAGACATAGCCAAAAATAGATGAAAGTGTTGCTCGAGTGGGAAGTGTTGCTGGCTCTTTGTTTGGGGATCAATATGTTGTTGTGCCTAGGGCTTGAGTCCTACAGATAGAGCCAACGTTAGTTGAAAATATGGCTCCTATGGGAAATGTTGTTGGCTTCTCAGTTGGTGAACAATATGTAGCAGTGGCCAGGGTTGGAGAACATTATGTCCTTGGGTATGTGTAGGATCATCATGGAAAAAATAGGCCCTTAAGTGGCAAAAAATTTAGAAAAATCAGAGTTAGGTAACTTGACATTAAAATTTGAATAAGTTATCTATATTATTACAAAAATATGTAAGAATAGAATTTGTATAAAATTTAATTTAGTTTCTAAAATAATAGGTTTATTTAAAAGTAAAAATAATCTATTTTAGAAAATTGGAAATTTCAATGCAAGAGTGCTTAAATTTGAGAAAAAAGAAGTCTGCGTCCACCACCCCAACCACAATAAAATGATAATATTTTTTTATAATATTTTAGATATAGGTAGAGGACTCATGTCTTGATGTGATGCATATTTTTTGTAATTTTGTTCCAATTAAATAATTAATTAGAATTTTTATTACAACTTTTAAAAATATAAAAAATTTCGTATGTCCTAACCACCTTAACTTGGTCAAAACTTCATGAATTTTTTTTTTAATCCTATAGTATGCTAAGCATAGAATGTGACACATGTTTTGGATTCAAAAATGTAATAATATTGTTTGAAAGCTATAGATGTTTTTCAATTAGCCTATCAATCGTGACTTTTAGTCATAATTCAAATAGAAAATGAATAATAGTTATTTTATTAAATTCAAAGTAAAGCATAAATTATATTGGTGGAAAGATAAGAATATCCTTTAAAAACCCTTTTCATTTCATCAATTTTGGGTAGAAAAAAAGTCATCAGCCACATACCCTACAAATACCCATCATATCGCCATTTTTTGGCCCATCATGATCCTACACATACCCGCCTCAGTTTGGGCTAGATTTATTTTCTCAGGAACGATGCTTGGTGGAGACAACTGAAGGTCAAGATGAGAACTCGGTTCATGGGGAGGATTGTATGGAAGAATAATTGCTTTCCTTTTGCAAATCTTTGATTTTTTTGGCTTATAGTGAATGTTTTAAAATGCTTCCTATGTTTAACTCGAAGTTTTGATATAGAAGAATCATCGAGAATTTGTTGTGATATGAAAAGACATCAATATTTTTTAATACTATAATGTAATTCTGAAAGGTAGCTTTAGCTATGTGCTGCAGTTAGAAATTAGCATACGTTAGTAGGATGCTTCAAAACTCTTTTGGCAATCTGGGTTTTTAATATTAACAATGCAATCTTTTCTTATATATAATATAATATATATATGCCTCCATGCCCTTTTCCTAAAAAAAAAAAACCATTTCAATTAAAAAAAAAGAATATATTACCTAAGATAATCAAATTCGATGTAGAAACTTCAAATTATCTTCTTCTACATTGTTCAACAAACAAATTGGTACTCAAAAGGTGATGAAACAATTATGATATGGTACTATAGGAAGTCAACTACATAAAAAGGTGTTTCCTTGTCAGAAACGGTGCAAAACCAGACAAAGGAAGAGAATTGTGGGCCTATATCATGGATCAAAAAATTTTTTTACCATTTTTGGAAAAGGCTATTTGGCACTTGCAAAATTTGGTGAGTGAAAAATGTGCTACAAAAAAATCCTTTTAATTTGGTGAGCACCAAATGTACTATTTGGAGGCTTCACAATTTGGCAAGTGCCAAAATTTTTTGATAAATAATTTACAATTGTCAAGGCCTCGACTCTACATGGAGACCTACAAAGGGGAGAGAGAAGAGTGGAAGAGACCTAGAGGAGTAGCAAGGTATGGAGGGAAAAATTTGATGAGATTTATACATAATGAAGAGGATAAGGGATAAGTGTGGGAGAGACTATTAGACACACATGATAATTGAGAGGGGGGTGAATCATTTATATATTAAAACCTTAAAACCCTCATTAGACTTCATACCCTTATTATGCATCACCATGAATGTAAACAAATGAAACATCAACACAAAAACAACCATAGACAATAGAAAACCATATTTTATGTGGAAAAACCAAAGTGAGTATTAATTTACATATATATGAATATCAACACCAAATACAAAAATATCATTGTCAAAAGGGCTCATTTCCCTAAGGGCTCACTATCCAAAAAAAAGAAAGGCACACTCCCAAGGGATCACTACCTAGGAAGATAAAACTTCTTTTGGATAAAATGAGATTACAAAGAAATTGTTACAATGAGTTTCACTACCTCAAATAAAAAAGAGAAATCACCACAACCATCTACAACCTTCGGCTCACTTCCTCTAGCAACTTCAGGCACACTAAAATGTAGACACCTTGTACTCACTACTTTCAATAGTCTTAGGCATTCATGCTCACACTCATATCACAACACTTGATCACATACAAATAATTTCACATTACACAAAATACCACACACTTATCCAACAATTTTACTTGCATATATACCTTCTACAACCATGAATAACCTTCTCCAAGTCAGCTTCAATGAAACGTATACACCTCAAACATGCAACCACCAAATAGGTTAGCACCAACCACTTATGCGATGGAAATAAGTGAAGGAAAACCACACAAAGCATTAAATAGGAACCAAATATACACTAAAATGCTACAACATGGTTCCAAAAACAATGAAGCACATCCACAAACAACACTAACATACAAATTTGGCCAAATCAACAATAATGCTACCAAAAAAACCATATACACACTTCACCAGGTCTAGAAACATTCTACAGACCTCTGAGCACCATCACACAACAACCTAAAATATTCCAACACCAAAAAAATATTTAAAATACTGGTGCAAACACATGCAACTAAGAATAGTATCATCTTGTGCAACTAGTCAAACTACCACTGACACACAACACATGAACCAAGCTTGCATAATAGATGAATACAAAAATATCAAAAGGAAGATAGTGTTGGAATCAAGGAACACTGAGAGGGGGGGTGAATCAGTGTTCTAGAGAATTTAACTTTATTAACTTGATCCTTAAACCACTTATAGCATTGAACCAAAACACCATAACACAAGGATTTTTATGTGGAAACCCTGTTAGGGGAAAAACCACATTGGAAGGCCAATCCACAGTATGAGTATACTTAGAATAAGTGTTTACAAATGGGAATGCACATGCATTTAGGCACACTACCTAGAGCTTACTGCTCAAATACAATAGGCTTACTACCCAAAATAAGAATCATAGATTAGACAATTTGGAGTTGATGAAATATGAAATAGCATCTACTAATGCCTAAGTATAGTTCTAGTTAAGTACATTAATCACATTCTTCACACTCTATCTGATTCTACACTTGAAACTTTGTCTTCCTTAATTCAAATCCCAATCTTCATTCTGCACAAGTGAAACTACTCACAATTGATCTATACTCCTCACTCTCACAACACATCACAACACACCTCAAAATGATAGAAGTAATTGATTATATATATATATATATACGTGACTAGAGATTATATGAAATACATGTCAATTTCAACAAAATATGAAACTTGTACAAATTTTCAGCTCAATCCATAAACAATTATTAATATGCACTAACCAAAGTTAGCCACAACATAGTAAGGACCCAAAAAAATATCCTCAAACATGAAACACCTTCAAAAATTATTCCTCAAATATTCGTGACACACTACAATCACCAAGTCGGCCTCTCTACACTGTTAGACTGGAAATCATCAAATCAGATCTTCTAACTTGCACACCAATCAATACGAGGCTCTATGATTCAAGGATAAGATATTTCATACATAAAAATACCTTCCCTAAGATCCAAAACAAAAAATTATAACAATAAATTGCATAGGAATTGATGAACACAACTCTATCGGATGCCCTATTCTAGTTTTGACAGTTAATCACAAAACTTCAATCTGACTCCCAGTATGAGCAAATACTGAAGTACGGATAGGATTACTAACTAGGGTTTCCATTAGTGACAACACCAGATGACATGTGCAGTGCCTTTTTCCAACAATCTCCCCCTTTGGCATTGATGGCAACACTTAGTGAAAAATGACTAAGTGTCAGAATTAGTACCAACATGAAGACATTGCAATCCTCAAAACTTCATAAGACTTCAAAACTTCACAACTCCCCCTAAGATGAATATGAAAATTTTCACTACCCTACACTCCCCCTTTGACATCAATGGCAAAGACGAGAATCCACATACCAAAATTCATACAAAATTTCTATGAACAAACTGCATATGTACAAGCTTGCTTTTACAACTTACATGAACTTGAATATATCTACCAAATTGTTCTTCAACAGGTTGAAACTAGTGTCCCAACCCTTTTTGAGACTCTCCAAAATAATCATGTGACCACATAACAAGTAGGATTGCATCTTTGTTGACTCAATATTTTTTGGATCACTGACAGCCATAGCATCCTGTGCTTCCTTCAATGCACTAAGCATTGTCTCCATTTTAAGAACTATCAACCCTCTGAGCTCACATAATCTTTCAACAATTCTATAATTTTCATGCTTAAAATTTTTTATTTTGTCAAGTAGGGATATGACTTGACCTTCTTGCTTACTCACAAAAATGGTTAGAGGATCAAAGGCTTGAGAAATATTTGCTAACTGTTTCTCATATTCCTTAATTTTCTTCTTAGTGACCTCAGCGAATTTAGACAATTATAAGTATAAATTGTAAATATTTCCACCTTCAGATAATGCACCTTGAATGTTCTTTACACAGGTAGCTAATAAGGATTTTTCATTAGCTATAATACTCCTCAATATACTAAACCTTTTTCCATCAAATTCTTTCTGAACCTTATCCTTAGTTGAATTTCCAAGAGACTCAAAGTGAGTACTTACAAAGTTGATAAGCTTTTTTAGTTGACCAGATGGAGAATCATATGGGTCCTTGACATGTGTAGGAATGATCTTCTCCCAGATATCAGATGCAAGGCTTAGCAACTCACTGTCCTTAATGTGATATTTCAATATCTCCTCCCTTGCCTTAGCCTGAGCAAATGATGCTACCTTCAACTACTAAATAGGAGATAGAGTGGCCAAGTTGATAGGACCTTTAACTAGTTCAGGGTCAAAATCCTCCTATTGTTCTTCTAAAAATTCCTTTATTGCCTTTGCAGTGTCTATTGCTTCCACAACAATATCCTTTACCTCAACCTTCTTCTCTTCAACCATAGATTCTTGCTTTGTTTCAACTGGCATATCTTTAGTAGCTTCAGTCTCCATGATAATTTTTGTATCTTTCATGTATAGAGGATTCAGAGTGTCCTCAATTGTGTCTTCTTTCCCTTCTTTAGTTTCCAGACCAGATGGAGCATTTTCATCATGAAATTCTTTATATAAAACACTATATCTGTTCTTCAACATAACTGCTTTAAGAATTTTCTCAAAAAAAATTTCCACTTCCTCAGTCTGTTTGAACATAAGCTTATTCACCCTTATTTTTCTTTGAAAATCCCTTTTAGCATCATTGAGGATTTTCTTCATTTCTTCTATTGACATTACCGGACATAGATTGACAAGTATGCATTCTCTCATCTATTCTTCTTCAGTTCTTGCATTAACTCTCCTCATTTCCAAAACTTCATATAACCCTTTAGGTAATTCAAACATTATTTCTATGAGAATCATATTAAAATTATTCAAGTACTTTATTTTTCCTTCTTCAAGAATTCTTTGACCAGCACTATAAAAAATGTCATACCATTCAGAAAGTGGTTTGAGATTACCATCCTTAATCAAAGCCTTTTCCACTTCCTCTACAAACATACTTGATCTGTCATTTTTCACCTTTTTCTTTGCTTTCTCTTCACCGAAGGGATTGTCCTTAGAGACTTTTGATTCCTTTGTGCCCTTTTTCTTGATCTCTATTACCTCTTCATCAGATTCAATTTCTTCATCATCATCAACTACAA